>JAGKRZ010000101.1:0-66312 GCA_020002355.1 Intubia oerlemansii
GTTCTGGTTCTGGTTCTGGTTCTGGTTCTGGTTCTGGTTCTGGTTCTGGTTCTGGTTCTGGTTCTGGTTCTGGTTCTGGTTCTGGTTCTGGTTCTGGTTCTGGTTCTGGTTCTGGTTCTGGTTCTGGTTCTGGCTCTAGCTCGGGCTCCGGCTCGGGCTCGTGCACTGGTCCTTCGTGCCACGGTAGCGAGTCTGGTTCTGGCTCCAGCTCTGGCTCTGACGCTTGCACTGGCCCCTCGTGCCCTGGCTCCTCCTCTGGCTCCTCGTCTGGCTCCTCGTCTGGCTCTTCGTCCGGCTCCGACTCTGGTGCTTGCACCGGTCCCTCGTGCCCTGGCTCCAGCACTGGCAGCGGCTCCGTCGGTGGCTCCAGCTCTGGCTCCAGCTCTGGTTCGTCGTCTGGCTCGTCGTCTGGCTCCGACTCTGGAGCTTGCACTGGCCCCTCGTGCCCTGGCTCCGACTCTGGCGAGCCCGACACTGTTGTTGTCAGCTCTGGCATGAAGACCGCCGCTACGCTCGGCTTCGCGCCTGTGCTGTTCATGCTGGGCGCTCTCTGGCTGTAAACGCCTCGCCCGCTTGACTTGCTTTTGATTTCCTTTGTCGTTTTTTGCCTGTCTTCATTGCGTCGTTGTTTTTTTTTTTTTTTTTTTTCATTCCCTTGGAGTTCTGCGTCTTCTTCTTGATTCACGGCGCCATGGCGGTTTGACAATTCTGGGTTTTTCTATTTTTATTTCTCCTTCTTTTTTAACCTTCTTTTTCTCCCCGTCTCCCTTAACTGGGTGACATCTAGAGGAGGCCTTCTACTTTTCTTCTTATTCTTTTTTCTTACTTTCTCTTTCCTCCCTTTCTTCTTGGAGTCGACGGTGCCTTCATCGACTTCAGCCTTTTTTCTCATTACCTTTTTTGTCCCATTTCTTTCTATCTGCACTTTTTGGGCCTTTTTTGCTGCACCTGGTGTTTGGGCCGTGTAGCATACTTTTTTGAATACTTGGTAATTGTCAATCAAAATGTCGCCTTCTTGGTAACTCCTAATCATGAGTCATGCGTGTGGTCTCAATACCTATGTGTAGAACTTGCTTGTGCTTCCTGTCAGCTTGTAAATTGGGACTGAGGTGTAATGTAGCGAAAAGAACAACGGCCTCGACTTGTACTCGATTTTCTCAAGTTCCTTACATGGTCTACCTAGTTCTTTTTTCTTTAAAAAAACTAAACTGAATTACTTGAAGATATTTTCAAATGTCCATGATGTTTTTTAAATATATAATTTTTTAAAAATAAGTATGTAGGTAGTTTTTTTAATATGTATTTTTTTTTAAATTTGTAATGTTTTTTAAATTTGAATTTTTTTCCATAATGATTTTTTTTTTGAAAAAAATAAGTAACGCAATATTTGTTTCCTCACATATGGTAGTCATGATATTCTCATATGTTTGATATTTAGGTAGACTCCTTAAGCTTAGGTACCTAGGGAGCTACTCTTCTGAATTCCATGCATTGAAACTTTGCCCTCCAAATTCACCAGAAGCGTAATTATCTTTACTCACACTGGAAATATGTTATTACATCCGTCACTATCACTCAAGTCAAATCAACAGAGCTCACGATCGGCCATATGCGTGAACATCACGTGATCCAACACAAACACGACGATAACAGTCTCTAAAAAAAAGGAGAGATTCGATCTATCCCGGACGGATTGCTCGGGAGGTAAGGAATGCATTGCGGTAATTTGACAGCTCTTACTTTTTCTATTGACTTGGCTAGTCATCCATCACGAGGGCTTCGTTTTTGTCGCCCTATGCAAGGTGAGACAACACTGGGCCTCCTGAAGCCAAAGGCGACAGCGCCGATCTCGAGGGAGGAAGTAGACTATTGATTTTCGAGTGCCTTTGTTTTGTGACGGTTAGAGCTATTCCGTTCCGGTTTTCCGCTGACGAATAGAGTTTGTTGTCTACGGAGTAGACCGGCGGGTGTTTATGTTCTGGGCGGAAGAGTGTCTCACGCGCGTGGCTCTACTGACGGGCGAAGCTCCAATGTCATTGTGCGTTGTGACCATGCACTGGCTACCTTGCACGACAGCACAATTGTACGTGCACATGATACCTGGTTGCATTTACGTTTGTGTTAAAAAAATAGAATTGAATGTTAATGATTGTAAATTTTATGGTATATTAATATGTATTTTTGGGCATTCGTTTTGATTTTCCAATACCTATTTTTTTTTAAAAAAAAAAGAGTTTGAGTTTTTGAAACCTTAAATAATTGTTATGAAATAGCACGACTAAACAAAAAAAAAATCAGTCTTAATGCAAGAGAGTTCGATGTGATCATAATTATTTCAGCCTTCCGTGAGCTCATATTCGCCGAATTCGACGAGATCTCATGTTCAAACAATGACGCAACCCCATGTACGTGGGCGTACGCAAGCCTCGTCGTAGATGCAGCTTGTCCTACCTACACTGAGAAGAGCATATAGATTTGAGGAGGCTAGGTTTACGTACACTGTGAATCATGCCTTACAACTCATGGACATCAAGATGGTGATATAAAAGGGTGAAGCTGCCGTCCATGAAGGAGAGAGACACGGAGCAGCATAAAACAACAACATCACAACTGAACGATTAAAAGCCGACATTTTCACAACGAACAAGAAAGACGAGCAACAATGTGTATTGCTATCTGGCTCAAGGTGGAGTTCCTGTGCGGCCACTACATTGTCAAAGATGGAGGAAAAATCAAGTGCGCAGCGGTGGAAGAGACGGGACAAGAGTGCCAGATACCGATTGGTCAAACCATTCGTCAAGAGCAGCATGTAACGGTTTGCATTAACTGTCTCGAGGCAATTCGGCGGGGAGAAATTAAATAACTTTCACATTTTAACCCTTAATAAAACGCGTCGTCTTTGACACAGCAGGAGCTTTTCTACCGTGATTCTCCCTCCTCCCTTGGATAGTTATCAATCAAATTCGCAAGTTTATTCCATTTCTTCTCCCTTCACTCCTTTGCTGCCAAGATCTCGCAGCAGCATCATATAAACGTATCTGGTCACGAGAAAGTCGTTACTTTCTTTATTTTCATCACCATTCTTTCAGCGCTTGACTGGAGTCAAGGTCACCCACAGAGGGGGCTTGTTCCAGGTGTTGAAGGCCTTGACGTTTCTAAGGTCGTCGGTCACATCCCACATGTCGATGCCCTCCTTGGCGGTGCCACTGGCAGTGAGATCGGCCCGCGTGAGGTCAAAGTGCCACAGCAGGTTCGCCAAGATGAGACGCAGCTCCATGTAGGAGAGGTGACGACCGATGCAGCCGCGGGGACCGAGCGAGAAGGGCTGGCTGGCATCCTTGTGCTCGCCGCCATAGGTGTCCTGATGCTCGGTCAGCCAGCGCTCGGGCACAAACGTGTCGGGCTTGCTAAAGTTGGACGGGCTGTGGGTGGCGGCCCAGCTGTAGACAGAGACGGTGGTGCCGCCCGGCAGGGCATGGCCATCGACGGTGTCGCCGCTGGCAGGGACGGTGCGGGTGAGGCCGGTGGGCACGGGCGGGAAGATGCGTAGACCCTCGTCGATGCAGGCGTTCATGTAGGGCAGCTCCTGCAGAGCGGAAAAAGTCATGTCCTGGGCAGTGGGGAACGAGGAGCGGATCTCGTCGACGAGGCGGCGGTAGGCGTGCGGGGTGCGCATGAGGTGCATGGTGAGGCCGGCGAGCAAGGAGGCCGTCGTCTCGGAGCCGGCGACAATGAAAAGAGCAGAGTTCAGGATGATCTCATCTTGCTTGACGCCGCCCTTTTCGTTGGCGCGCAGAATGTAATACAGAAAGTCGTGGTGCTCGCGGCGAAGGCCCTCATCGATGCGCTTGAGACATTTTTCCTTGCTCAGCTCCAAGTGCTCGAAGCGCTTGCGTCGGAGGTCGCTCGGGATGAGTTTCACGAAGAACTGCTGCAGTGGGCTGCCGGCGCGGCACATGCGGCGAGTGGCCTGCTCAAAGGCACCGGCCTTGATGGTCTGCGTGATGAGCGAGACCCAGGCGTGAAAGATGCCATCACGGAGACAGCCAAAGGGCTCACCAAAGGCCATATCGCCAATAATGTCAAATGTGGTAAAGTTGAACCAGTCACACATGTTGACACGCTCGCCCGACTTGGCAAAGGGCGTGAGACGTTCAATAAAGAGATCGACGTAGCCACGAATGATGCTCTCCTGCTCGAGAAGAGCCTTTTGACTGAACGCATGGGCAAGAGTGCGACGCTGACGGCTGTGGTTGGCATCATCGGCCATGGTGAGGGTGGTGGATCCGGGAATGTCCTGGACGGAGCCGACATGAATAGCTAGAAGGTTAGAGGACGAAAAAAAGGTAAAACATGGGCAGAGGAAACATGAGACTCACAATCTTTATGGAACTGAGGGTGGCCTTGGCGATGGCCATAAATGTCGCGCCAGGCATCGGGATTGGTAAAGGACAGCTCGTTGGGCATAAGTCGGACGACGGGACCTGAGGGTTAGTAAAAAGGTCAAAGCGTTGGAAGGCTGAAGAGGGAAGGCGAACCATATTTCAGGTGAAGTTGATGAACATCAAAAGGCCAACGACCACGGAACAAGCCGTAGATGCTGTAGACCTATTAAGTTAGAGAGACGAATGGAGCCAAGGAATAGAGGGATGGGCGTACTGGTGATATCTTTGCGAGGAATGGACCTGGGAAGCGGGACAGCGGGTGGAAGTAAAGGTTGTAGATGATGGTCCAGAGGGTGTAGAGTGAGATCTACTTGTCAGTATGCCATGTTAGATATATTTAAATCTATGCCTTACGAGACCACTAAGGGCTATCGCCACAGTCCCCAGATTTTGGGACAATCCCTCAATGATACCCATGACGACGGTGGAGGGTGTTGTTGATTGTGAAAAAAAAGTTGTCGAAAAGATGAAAAGACAAGAAGAAAACTTGCATCGGGGACAATGGGGACATTAAAATATAAGGAGTGTTTAAGTATGGTACACAAGAGTTACCAATCCACTGGACTTGTCCGTGCATTATGGGACGGACGACAGCTCGGAGTATCTCGAAGCAAAGTCCTAGTGTACCAAAAAACCAGCGACTGCCGGAAACTATGCCTCATTCCCGCCACTATGAAACGGGTACGCCATGTTGGAGCGGCAAGGGCAACCATCGATTGGTAAAGATGTGTCATGGAGGGTTGAAGAATATAGCATAGAGAATGGCACACCACAAGATAGAAGCCATTCGGCTGTCCGGCAGACTCCACTATCCGTGTAAGTGGCATCCAAAAATGACAACCGGTCAAGGGGATAACGATTTCCCCGCGTTTTAACAATGCGCCAACATGCAAAGCTAAAGAGGGGTGGGATAACGGTTTCCCATCACGACGTGGATCGATGCGGTTGGCTCAAGAAGTTTTAGAGGTATTTATCTACTTTTGATGTGTTTTCAAGCTGGAACACTCGATGCTTCCGCTGGATATATGCGTCTTGATTGTATCCTCTTTTGAATATCATGGCCGAGATTCAGGATATCGTGCCCTATTTCCCACCATTCCTAGCAATATTTAGCCACCTTTACCAGTCTTACGCTTGAAAGAAATATCAGACAGTCCCTAGTCTACACATAAGAAGAGTGTTCTTGGAGCTAAAAAGTGATTTCGGAGTATCTCCGATTTTGTTGGTGTGTTACTCCGACGCTGCTAGAGAACAGCTGCATTAGCTTTAAATTCATGGTAATAACACTTTAAGTCATGGGCCAAGACCGGGTGTAATGACCACTTTAAATACCAGGCTCTTTGAGGTTTATTTTCACGTCAATGAAAGAACAGAATAATTTGCAAACTTGGCACGGAGAATAACCAAGATCTATTCTCTATTTCTGCCCAAAACAACCCAAAACGACGAAGAGCGAGTAAGACGTCATAACAAGAGAAACGCTGAACGGGTATCAATAAAAGACAGGAATAATCCAAAAGGACATCTAACGACCGAAAAGCAAGGATATATAGGTGGCTCTGTCGAGTCTTAAGATGGAAGTCCATCGAGGACGATGCACGCGACAGTGACGTCATCGTTGAAGGTGGTTCGCGATGACCAGCAAATGCTCAAAGCTTAAAGTTCAAGTCAGAAAAAGAATCCACCAACAGTGTATCGATGAAAAGCGATATAAAAACGAACCCAAAAGGAACTCCGCCAGAGACGAGCCAGCTCCGTGTGCACGGCAATAACGATAGCATCATTCTGGGCGTCTATAGCAGCCGTCTTCTTGTCTGCTGGCTGGCCGTCCGAAGTCAACTCTTGAGCGGTCGATGACTGCTGGGCAGCCGTAGCGCGCATAGCAGCTTCGACTGTGTCCCGAAAGTGCGGATGGCTCAAGCTGACGGACTGGGTAAGGCGGCTTCGCCAAAAGGACGAAACGCGGACGGTTGGTCGGAGATGCATCTTGATGGATGATGATGATGATGATGCTGAAATCGTGATGTCGTCGAAAAGAGGGCTCGAAAGAAGATGTTGAAAAAGCCAAAAAAAAAAAAAAACGAAAAAAAAGAAAAATGCCCGACAGTAATGGATGACAAGAAAAAAAAGCAGCTTTCACCAGCGCTATGCTTCTTCGATTCTCAGCTTGAAGCTAGGAACCTGTCCGGTGTTGTCGAGAATGGCGCAGCTGAGTCGTTGTATTAGTCACGTGCACGCCTGTTCGACGGGACAACGGCGGCGACGGGACAACGGGTCGATGCAGCAAAGAGATAGCAGCAAGGGCCATCGCCCACAGACTACCAGTCTTCGCCTGTAGCGTATTCCATCTTTTCGCTCCGGCGCGCCTTGGTCTCGCGCTCCATGACGCCGTCGTGCTGGGCCTTGACCATCTGGCAGGCGATACACTTTTGGGCCTTGTTGGCCTTACCGACGCGGCCGCGATCGAGTGCGCCGCACCACTTGTGGCGGACGACGTCGGTCCAGTTGGGCGGCGTCTGGGGATTGCCGCCGCTATTGGGTTTGAAGCTGCGAGTCATGGTGAGCGATGGGAGATGTCGAGAGCGGTTTCGTTGAAGGGAGAGGAGCGAACGATTCTCGACAGGGAGACCGAAAATGAATCATACAAAAGTTCTGTTGAGGCACGTGAGATCAACTAATCATGCAGTGAAAGCACGGATTTCTTGGGGCCGAAAAAAGAAAAAAAAACACTAATAGTCAAAGCGATGTAACTGCGTATGAGAATAAAAGGAACGGTTAGGACATTTCAAAGCATCTATATGTACGTCATTCAGGGTCGACAAAAAAAAAAAAAAACACCCCAACTTTAATCGACACTTGATGTATGAAAAAAAATGGACCGGCTGGGAATCGAACCCAGGACCTCTCCCATGCTAAGGGAGTGTTATACCATTAAACCACAGGCCCGTTTGAATTGTGGAATTTCTACAACCATGTAGATCTACATGGCGTTACATGGAGATGCGGCTCTAGACCCCGCAACGGAGTAACGGAGATAGTTCGTGTTTCAGCAGCATCGCCGGACAAGGGGAACTTGGCCAGCACTCAACGCATAGCGTAAAACGCGCGTCGATCGGGCATGCCCGGCGATAGATGAAAACGTCGGAGCCGCAACCCTGTGGAAAAAAAGAGAGAGAAAAAGGACAAAAGGAGGCCACAGCGCCTTTATTTTTACAAAGGTGCCCGCTGAACTTTTTCGACATCCATCATTCGTTGACACAAGTGAGGGGATTGTTGACATAAACAAAAAAAAGAACCAGCCCGTGGCTCAAAAAAGACCGAAATCGAAAAAGTGTCAAGAGAGGGGCGGGCGGAAAGACTAGTTTTCCCCGCGTTTGGATATAGAATATAAATAATGGGATATGTTGCTTCCCGATGAATGATGGAAATCTGATGGATTTTGGAGACAACGGCATTTCAAATTACCTTTTCTCTGGCATTGTCCTACATTTTTCCTTCCTCTGGCATCATGGCGATCGACTCCAGCACTACCCTCCTGAGTGGCTCGGCGTTCATCACGGGCGGTGCTTCCGGCATTGGCCTGGCCACGTCCGAGGCCCTGCTCAAGAATGGCATCACGAAGCTTGCCATTACGGATATCAGCCAGGAGAACCTGGACAAGGCCGTGGCCAAGCTGCAGGCAAGCTACCCCAACGCCAAGCTCCTGTCCTTGAAGCTTGACGTGACCAACGGCGAGCAGGTCAAGGCGGGCCTGGCCGAGGTTGTGGCCCACTTTGGCCGTCTTGATGTGGCCATCAACAATGCTGGCATTGCCGGCGCGGATAAGCCGACGCACGAGATTGACGACGAGGAGTGGCGCCGTGTTTTGAGCATCAACTTGGACGGAGTCTGGCGCTGCCAGCGCGAGGAGTTGAAGATCATGGTCAAGCAAGAGTACGTTGGAACATCATCCAACTAAAAAAAGGATTCCATCGATTAACACAATCCCAGGGATCTCGGCCAGAGAATCGGTCGCGGACGTATTATCAACATGGCATCCATGCTTGGCGTTGTTGGCACACCGCCTGGCATGGAGATGACGGCCTACACGGCCGCCAAGCACGGCGTCGTCGGCATGACGCGCGCCGACGGCAACTCGTACTCGTCCAAGGGCATCCGCATCAACGCCGTGTGCCCTGGATTCATCTGGACACCTCTGGTCCAGGCCGCCGCTGAGAAAGAGCCCGAGAGTGTTTTCGCCAATGCCTACAAAAACTCGCCGATGGGCCGGCTGGGTCTGCCCGATGAGATTGCCGATACCGTTGTTTTCTTGGCATCGCCCATGAGCAGCTTCATGACCTGCGCGGCTCTCGTTGCCGACGGAGGATACACGGCTGCGTAAAAGCCAAGGCCATCTCGCAGCCAACATTTATATGAATTTATGAGGATAGTTTTCGTACAACCACTTCCCATATTGAATACGACTGAAATAAAATACGCATACAGGTTCACCCAATTTGATCTCTTATCCGTGACATGATACCTTCCCATGATGCCTTACATGACAATCTCAATCAAAAACCACGCAGGCGCGAGTCTTGAGTCGGCCCTCGCGCATCTCCTTGACCATGCTGGGCAGTTCCTCGAGACCGCCGCGGATTTCCACAACGGGGCGAATATTGTGCTTGGCCGAAAAGTTGACGGCCTTGGGGATGCGCTGCGGGATACCCGTGGAATCAGCCACGATCTTGTAGCGGCCAATGCACAGCTCGATGGCCGTGGCCTGCAGCGGCTGCGGTGCAATGCCAATGACCATGAACGTGCCGCCAATACGCAGCAGGTTCGGGGCGGAAACGAACGCCGGCTGCGCATTGGTGTAGACGGCCGCGTGATGGACGCCGCCCGACGTCAGCTTCTTGATCTCGGCCACGTAGTCGGGGTTCGTGCGCGAGTTGAAGACGTAGTCGGCGCCCTGCTTGAGCGTCTCCTCCAGGTGGTCGTCGGCCACGTCAACGCCAATCACCTTGAGCCCCATGGCCTTGGCGTACTGCGTCGCCAGCTGGCCCAGACCGCCGCAGCCGACCACCGCCATCCACTGGCCGGGCGTAGAGTGCAGCGAGTCGACCGAGTTGAAGGCCGTGACACCGGCGCAGAACATGGCCGATGCGGTGCGCAGGTCCCAGACCGACTCGTCAAGTACGATGCCGTTGTGGTAGTCGACCACGGCATACTCGGCAAAGAAGCCGTCGGTAGACAAGCCCTGGGCCTTGCTATTGCCCGTCTCGCAGAAGATATTGTGCACCATGCAGCCTTCGCACTCAAAGCAGGCACCGACAAAGTAGCCAAAACCAATGGCATCGCCGATCCTGAAGCCCTTGCCCTCTGCCGACGGGTGCATGGCGACAATGTGACCGACACCCTCGTGGCCCATCGTAAAAGGCTTCTCAGTGACGTCCTGGCCGACCGCGAGGGCTATCTCTACATCCGCCGTCTCCATCTTTATAAGATCGCTGTGGCAAAGCGAAGCCGAGCGAATCTTGACAAGAAACTGGTTCTGCGCGGGCTCGGGCACGCGAACGTTGTTGATAACAACCTTTCGGGCCTTGGGGTCCCACTGGCCCGCCTTCATGGTCTTGGGGATGGCCATATTTCCTTATCACCTTTGGCTTTTCTCAGGCTTTCTTTTCTGTAGGTCAGGTACCTTGATGTCTGTAAGTGAAGCAGTATGCGTGGGTGATAGATGTCCAGGGTATAGTGTAATGCTAACCTGTTTGAACTGGAGTTTGAATGACCGATATCCTTCGTCTGCACCACGAGGCAGCATTTTGTATCGTAATATGCAATAATATAGGTATATGAATAACAATATGTAGTGCGGGTCCTGTCCGCATTCATGCTTTTCCTGGAGTAGTCTCAGTAGGGCTCGGCCATAGGTGGGATCGACGAGACGCAACGCCATATTGTCGTCGTATGGCAAAGATCACGCGCATTGAATTTGAAATGCCGGGAGAATCTGGGGAATGCATCTAGAACACGATGGCCTGATCAACCGGTCTCGAACCCTCATAGATCTCACCTTGAATCCTGCATTTGAAGAAAATGGTCTGTTCGTTTCGGACAATCAGCCATCAACATGCACCCGGAAACAGGATAGTTCGCCATGCGCATCTTCATTGAACATCATAGCCTCGGAGTTCAGTACAATCCGTTTTGCCGCGACTCCGACAGACCGACCCCTCTTTCCTACACTTTTAATGCATCGTCAACGAGACTGATGAACCTAGAGTATCGTCGTCATCAAATCCAGACCGGTCGTTTGATTCTTGTAGTCATGGGACAAGAGTCTTTGTTTGTGCCGCTCGACTATAAAGCTTGCATCACGAATTATGCACAGCAAATGCCAACACCTGTTCGGTATCACAATGGCCAGTCATGTCTGTCGCCGACGGCTATTCATTTCCAAAATTCGAATACCAATGTCCCGCGGCAATGCCACGCCTTTGCGTGTAAGTCGGGGACCCACTTACGCGCGTCGTTAGCGCCGATGTCCCCCCGCACAAATTGCCTGAAACGGAAGCACGACAGCCGGCATGCACGACGGCGAGAGAACTTTATCACAACGCGCGGTAAGCTTAGGCTGGCATAAAACACGGTCAATCGAACGTGGCTTTCCCTTCCACTATACGGAGTAAGGGTTTCACTAGTCATTTTACCCGAACGGTCTTTTAGGAGTTTATTTTATGCTGTCTACGGATGATAACTTTGCCGGCTTGGCTCATAGCCATGTTCCGGGTAGGTAACCTAATAAGCGCCAAGCATCGTTTTGGAGATTGCTCTTGGTACGTTCTATAGAAGACTCGTGACCTACTTGGACGAAGAAATCAAAGGCTTGCGCGTTCCATTTTGTATCGCATGACACGACAAGACGAGAAAACGACAAAACGACAAAACGAGCCACGACCAACAAAAGACCAAATAGGGCAACACACGATACGTATATCTGCGTTCATTGTTATAGTTCGCTCCCCTCTCATCTTCCTTTTGTTCATTCCGTCGTCCTCTCATACTCTTGTCCTCATCATCAATAAGCGCCGTCATGTCTCAACTCCGTCCCGGTATCAAAGAGCCTGCGGGCAAACCCGACTTCGTCCTGCCATTCAGCAAGGACAACCTGCCCAAGCAGCTGTTTATCAACAACAAGGTACAAGGCTCCTCTATCACTCTTTAAGATTCTTACTGACATGTTTAGTTTGTCGACTCGTCCAATAAGGACAAGCTTGAAGTCTACAACCCGGCCAATGGCCAGCTGGTGGCCAACGATGTCGCCCTGGCTGGCGCTGCCGATGTCGACGCTGCTGTCGACGCCGCCGAGGCTGCTTTCCCAGCGTGGCGCAAGCTGGTGGCTCGCGAGCGTCGCGATCTGATGTTCCGCATGGCAGACCTGCTTGACGCCAATGCCAAGACTCTGGCCGAGCTCACTCGCCTCACTCTCGGTTCTCCGTTGGCAACCTTTGGCTCATTTGAGATCAACATGTGTGCCGAGGCCTTCCGCTACTTTGCCGGCTGGATCGACAAGTTTACCGGCGAGAGCATGCCCCAGGACGACGGCTTCCTCAAGATCGTCCGCAACGAGCCTCTCGGCGTGACGGCGGGCATCGTTCCGTGGAATGGTCCACTGGGCACGCTGGGCATGAAGGCCGCCCCGGCTCTCGCATCGGGCAACTGCTTCATCGCCAAGCCCTCCGAAAAGACTCCGTATGCGGCGCTCGCCATGGGCGCGCTGGCCGCAGCTGCGGGCTTCCCACCGGGCGTCTTCCAGGTATTGTCCGGCGACGGCCCCACCACGGGCGCCCTCCTGGCGAGCCACATGCGCGTCCGCAAGATCAGCTTTACGGGCTCGACGGCCACGGGCCGCAAGATCCAGGCCATGGCGGCCACGTCCAATCTCAAGCGCGTGACGCTGGAGCTCGGCGGCAAGAGCCCGGCCGTTGTGTTTGACGATGCCAACCTTGAGAATGCCGTGCAGTGGTGCGCCAACGCCATCACGGCCAACACGGGCCAGGTCTGCTTTGCGGCGTCGCGTGTGTATGTCCAGGCGGGCATTTATGACAAGTTTGCGGCGGCGTACAAAAATGCCATGGAGAGCAAGCTGGGTGGCGTCGGCGATCCCAACAAGGCCGAGACGAAAATTGGGCCGCTGGTCGACAAGGCCCAGTTTGAGCGTGTCACAGGCTTCCTCGAGCGAGGCCAGAAGCAGGGCAAGCTCGTTGTGGGCGGCCACCCGCTGGAGGAGCGCGGCGGTGGCTTCTACGTGCAACCGACCGTCTTTGAGGGCGTCAGCGAGGACGCCGAGATTCTGCGCAATGAGATCTTTGGTCCCGTGGCTGTGCTCAACAAGTTTGAAACAGAGGAGCAAGTCATTCGTCAAGCCAATGACACATCATACGGTCTCATGGCCGGCATCTTTACGCAGGACATCAACCGGGCCATGCGTCTGGCGACGGAGATTGACAGTGGCATGGTGGGTGTCAACTGCGTCTCCCTTTCCTTCCTCAATGCCCCATTTGGTGGCAGCAAGCAGAGCGGCACTGGCCGCGAGAATGCCATTCATGCCATGCGTGCCTTTACCGAACCTAAGACTGTCTTTATCAACCTCAACTATTGATTGGGTAAAAAAAAAGGGAAAAAAAAGAAAGGAAAGGCTAAAAAAACAAGCACACGCCGGTAGTTTGAATATTTGTCAAGTGTGCATAAGTTGAATATTCACCTACATACCTAGGTAGTTTTCATTTGCAAAATCAAATCATTCATCAGATCAACGGTAGACGTTTCCCGCACATGGTAGCAATTGCTTTTTTCTTTTTTTTTGATACAGCTGCATCTATCCAATAGCGTGTTAACCCTACCATCCATTGTGAGCGTGGACCAACCTTGACTGCATCGTCAACACCAATCTATTTGGCATACAGATCGCCATCTTGGGGAACCACGGTCGTGGGATACGTGACAAAGGTACTTTAGTGCCAATGGGACTTTGGGTTTTAAGCTTCTCTGGGTTTGGATCTTGGATCTGGAGGAGGCTTCTCCGCTTTCCGTCCGCGTGTTCTTTTTCCGGTACATGCTACCTTTGAAGGCGTATACTTTCAACATGCATATGTATGTTACCTTGTGACAGGTACCTAGTGATGGTCCCTTTATCAAAATACAGCAACTCGCTCAAGAGGTCGACGATTTTCTTGACTGTTTTATGTGATTTATGTACTCCTTTAACATCGACGTCGGCAGCCACACGCGCTTGGGAGCCCTCAGAATTAATTTTATCAAGATAAAATCAAATATCAAACGGGTATGGGCCGAAGTGACTGACGGGCCCTTTCAAAAGAACTCTTTGTGTGTCAGTTTTGGCGATTTTATTCCGGACATAAAACGGATGATCCGATAACGAGGTATGGCACCTCGCAGCTTTCCCAAGGGCGTCCAAGAACTTGTCCGGGTCTCAATAGCCAGCTCACGTACCTCCGCAGAAGCGACATGCCGACGATCATCAGGACACCAGTACGAATGCGGCACAATGAATGTTATTGAATTCTTGCGGACGTCCGCATGGTCCCGGGGTGTGTGCCCTGTTGACTAGTGGGGTATTTTGTGTAAAAGAAGGCACCTCGTCTGCATCTCCTCCTTTGTTGCCCTACCCTGATCACCCTGCTGTAACATTACCTCTTCTCTGTCTATATTCAAATCTATCCTACTATCTCTTTACAAACCTACCTTCACTGTCACGATGTCTTCCTCCCCTGGCCCAGCTACGGGCGAGGCGGCTGACGCAACTCGCCGTCATGAGAAGCCTATCCATGCCGAAAGGCACGTGCGCATCATCTGCATCGGAGCTGGCGCATCAGGCCTGCTGTTTGCATACAAGATGCAAAAGCACTTTGACAATGTCGACCTGATCATTTATGAAAAGAACCCGGCTGTGTCGGGTACGTGGTTTGAGAACCGTTATCCTGGCTGTGCCTGCGACGTACCCTCGCACAACTACACCTGGAGCTTTGAGCCCAAGGTTGACTGGCCGTCGGTCTATCCCCCCAGCAAGGACATTTTCGACTACTTTGAGGGTTTCGCCAACAAGTACCAGCTGCGCCAATATATGAAGTTACAGCAGCAGGTTGTGGGCGCGACGTGGAACAAGAACAATGGCTACGACGTCGTGGTCAAGGACGTGCAGACGGGCGCGACCACGACGGACCACTGCGACATTCTCGTCAACGCTTCGGGCATCCTCAACAACTGGCGGTGGCCGGCCATCAAGGGCCTCGGCACATACAAAGGCACACTGCTGCACACGGCCAACTGGGACGAGACAGTGGATCTCAGCGGCAAGGTGGTCGGCCTCATCGGCAACGGCTCGTCGGGCATCCAGGTGCTGCCGGCGATCCGCGAAAAGTGCAAGCAGGTCAAGACGTTTATCCGCGAGGCGACGTGGGTGTCGCCCGTGCAGGGTCTGGAGCAGCACGTCTACTCAGCCGAGGAGCGCGCGGCGTTTGCCAACGATCCCGGCGCGCTGCTCAAGTACCGCAAAGCCATCGAGTCTGGGCTGAACGCGCTGTTCGGTCTCTTCAAGCGCGGGAGCAATGTCAGCGAGGAGATGCGCAGCTACATGACGGCCCAGATGCAAGACAAGCTCAACAGCGACGCCTTTCTGACGCCGCGGCTGATTCCCAGCTGGTCCGTGGGCTGCCGCCGCCTGACACCCGGCGTCAACTACCTCGAGTCTCTGACCAAGCCCAATGTCCAGGTCGTCTATGGCGACATCGACGCCGTCACCGAGCGCGGCTGCGTTGTCAACGGCGAGGAGCACGCCGTCGACATTCTCATCTGCGCCACGGGCTTTGACACGTCATTCCGGCCGCGCTTCCCCGTCATCACGCCCACCGGCGAGAACCTCCAGGACAGCTGGGCCGTCGACCCCGTCTCGTACCTGGGCTTGGCCGCCGCGGGCGTCCCCAACTACATGGTCTTCCTGGGTCCCAACTGTCCGATCGGCAATGGCCCCGTGCTGCCGGCCATCGAGGCGCAGGCCGACTGGATGTGCCAGGTCATTGACCGCTTCCAGACGACCAACATGGCCACGTTTGCACCGCGCGCCGACGCCGTCCGCGATTTCATCGCCTTCAAGGACGACTACATGCGTCACACCGTCTGGGCCGACTCGTGTCGCTCCTGGTACAAGCAGCGTGCCGATGGGCCCATCACGGCGCTGTGGCCCGGCTCGACACTGCACTACATCGAGGCGGTGCAGACTGTCCGCTTTGACGATCTCGATATCACGTATGCCGGAAACCGTTTTGCCTGGCTCGGCAACGGCTACTCGCAGACCGAGGTCGACAACACGGCCGACTGGGCGTACTACATTCGCGAGTTTGACGATGGCCCGCCCCTGTCCACGGCCGGTCGGCGTCGCGTCTTGACAAAGAGCGGCACGATCACGAGTCGCAAGACTGTTAGTTGGGCTGGTGTCGATAAGCCCGAGGGGTCCGAGAATCAAGAGAAGAAGGGTCGATCATTGGACACACGCCTGTAGTAGGGGGGCGAGAGAATGGCATGAAAAGGATACTTGACGGTTGTATCTTGCTTTTTCTTTTTTTTATTATATTGTTTTTACAAGACTGAATATTGAGAGACGATATTTGCAAGGCATTCTCCATGCACAATAGTAGCCATCCATGTTTAAATTAATGCCCAACAGTCATTTTGTGGGCAGCCATGCAATGCAAAATACGATGGATGAGCGTGCATCTTGTGAGCGAATCAAAACAAAAGCCCCAATGTGCCACGCATATCATTCCCCCTTTTCCTGATAGAAAATCAAAACAGGGCGTTCATTATGCCCAACTTATTTTCGTGCCATCTCATCTGACAGCACATTTGGGCGTGCGGCGGCAAACCTAAACATATGCAAAAATGAGGCCAACAAACGTAAGAGAAGGAAAATAGGAGAAATAAAAGACATGAAAAAAAGTGCAGAAAAAGGAAAAGAACGCATCAAAAATGCAAAATGCAAACATGACTCTTTCTAGCAGTGGAGACACGAAGACAGTCTTGTATGGATAATGAACAAGGTCTGGCTGGAGATCGAGTGGCGAGGCTGGCGGATATTGGATGCGGATGCATGCCGGCGAGGCAGCGCTGGGCATCATGGAGCGATGTGCAGAAAAAGTAACCCTCCTTTCCCTCCCCAACGACTGTCGTGGTGGTTGCGATTGCGAAAGCATTCTAGGAGCCTCGAGAAAAAAGTTGAGTGTCTTATGATTGACCTGATCCGAAAGCAAACATCCCAACAGACGGTCGGGCATCAGAGGGGAGGAGAGGAGGACAATATAAATAAAAACCCCTTGTGGACATGTAAAATCAAACAGAACTTTTGGCATCACACTCTTCCCAACTTCCTTCCCTTTATTTCATACACATCATGTCATTGCACACTCCACCACACGAAATGTCCGAATATCCAAGTCCAAACACGGACCTGACCCAGGTCGTCGATGGCCTGATTGGGGCCGTCAAGAGCATTGCCGACAACACCAACTACCAGCAGCTTGCGAGCGTCTTCCAGGAGGTTCTGCACCTCCGCAGCAAGAATGCCGAGCTCGTCAGTTCCCACCGCAATGTCTTTGAGCAGTACTGGGATTTCCGCAAGGATCTCGAGGCTGCCAAGTCGGCCGTCGAGGCCGAGCTGGCCCATGTGACGCGTGCTCTGGCCGAAACGACGGATGCGCGGGACAAGCTCGATGGCGAGCTCGCAGCCGCCACAGCCGCTCTGGCTGAGCTGCAATCACAAAAGGAGAGTCTCGATCAGGAGCTGGGGGCGATGCACGGCCGCATCGAGGAGCAGACAGCCCAGCTGGAAGAGCAGGTGCGCGTGTCCGAAGCGGCCGCCAAGGACAACGAGTCGCTCCGTGCATCACTGGCCGAGCAGGAGTTGACTCTGCAGTCGACCGCGGCCGAGCTCACGGCGACGACGACGCGTCTTGCTGATGCTGAGGCGGCTCGCCATGAGCTGCAAGGCTCGCTGGCCGAGACAGAGGCGCAGCTCGCCGACCGCACCGGCCGTCTGGCCCAGCTCGACAGCTACCGCGTCGTCCTCGACGACCAGTCCGACGACGTCTACGTGACGACGCTCGACACCATCTGGACGACGCTCTTCCATCTCGTCCAGGAGCATTTCCAAAAGGACCTCGAGGAGCGCGTGCTCGCCGACGCCTCGTGCTGGAAGAACCTGCGCGGCGCCGAAGCTCTGCGGCGAGGTCCCATGCAGATCCCGCTGCCGCCGTCCAACACGCCGGCGGCCAAGGCCATGCGCATCGCCGCCGTGCTCGCCGTCCTCTCGCGCACCCTCCACAAGCACATTTTCCGGCCCTTTTACCTGCTCGAGGACGACGAGGAGCTGACGCGGCTGCTGCACAGCGTCCACCCGGCGCGCGAAGACCATCTGCGGTCGACGCTGCTGGCCACGCTGCCCGAGCACCAGCAGCAGAGCGCGCGGACGCGCGTGCAGAGCGTCGTGCGCGAGGTGTCGTGGGTGGTGCAGCACCTGCTGGGCGCCCTGGCCTACGATGCCTTTTGCACGGGGCTCACGCAGGCCTGCGAGCACGCGTGCACGGCCTGGCGGACGATCCAGATGGCCAAGACAAAGATCGAGCCCTATTTTGGTCCTCCGTATGACCAGTTTGACTGGCAGGCCCTGCCGCTGCCCGAGTTTGAGGCGCCTCCCTTGGCTCAGATGGCCGTGGGCGGCATCCCGTCTGCTGCACCAACCATGCCCGCCACCCCCGTCACACCTTTGCCGATCAAGCCATCTCTTGTCGAGACGAATGGTGCCCCTCTCGGTGTCGACGTGGTCGGCCAAAAGAAGAACCTGTCACCCAGTCAGCTCGCTCATGCCATGGACGATGATGTCGTGCCGGTTGTCTTGGGCAATGGGGAGCACGAAGTGGAGCATGAAGAGGAGGAGGAGGAGAGTACAGAGGATGACGATGACGACGATGAAGATGAGGAAGATGACGAAGAGGAGGATGATGATGACGACGATGACGATGACGAGGACGATAACGAGGATGCACACGACTCCTCAGACGAGGCCATCGCGTCGTCCGACACGGCCGCCGAAACCAGCATGGACCCGCGCGAGATCCTTCTCGTCGTGTGGCCGAGCATGGCCGTGGTCGAACACGGCGACCAGCAGCCCATCACCCAGGGCCTCGTGGTCACCAAGGAGCAGGCCGCAAGCGCCTTCCGGGAGGTGCACGCGGCGCGCAACCACCGCGCAGCCCACGGTAAGAAGCCGCGCACCATGTCCATCCCGTCGATTTCATCTATTCCGGGAGTCACGGGCATCTCGGGAATCTCGAGCCCCTTTCACCAGTCCACCTCGGCAGCGGCCTCAGTGACGGCCGGCAGCCCTCGTCCTGGCATGGCTTTTTTAGACAAGGTCACGGGCGAGCTTCCGGCAGGTACCGCAGGAGTTCCGCCGATGGCTGGCGCAGCTGGCGTCAATGGCGTCACGGGATAAAGGCCAACGCCTTTGGTAGCTTCAGCAAGCCATGAAGAATGCAAAGATGGTGCTGACGCACAAGATCAAGGATCGGCCGTCCTGTTTTACGCCATCGTTGGCTTTTCCGTTTGTTTACATATGCTACAGTTTGCGCTCAGAGTTTTGTACACGACCATGTTTCATTAACGTGCGCGTCATTCTTTTTATCGTTCTTTTTTTTCTTTACTTTGTCTTTCAAATAGGCTGTCTTTTATAGTATCCATGATTGTATATGTCTTTATACTTCGCTAAAGGGGAATCAAATCACAAAACACGCGTCCCGGCTAAACATAATCTACCACAGCACCACCTTGTTGGGGAAGAACTCGTCAATGAGCTCGAGGTAGTATGGCTTGAGCTCCTCAATCTTGGGCACATCGTCACTCTTGCTGTAGAGATCGTAAGGGTTGAACGCCTTGACGGCAGCCAGCATCTTGACGTCCTTGTCGCACATGAGGTGGCGGTACGCACCCTCCTTGTGCCACGGGTAAAAGGAGTGGTACCGGATCATGGCCAGCGCCTCGTCCGGCAGCAGGCTCTGGTCCTTGACCACGTGGTACAGGTACTCGTCGTGACCCCACGACAGCATCACGTTATCGAGGCCGCAGCCCTCCGAGTAGATGCCGTACTTTGTGCCATAGACGGGGTGTGCATCGTCTGGGTTGGCCGCCAGCGTCTCGGGGTAGACAATAGCTGAGCGGTCAAAGGCGCAGCCCACGGGGAACGTGTCGCCCACAACGTCCCACTGGCCCTCGGCGTCGCCCGAAAAGTAGAGCAGCTTGCCCAGGTCGTGGATCAGGCCCGTCACCTGCATCCAGCGCGGCTTGCCGTCGCGGCGGATCGCCTCGGCGCTCTGCAGCAGGTGCTGGATCTGAGACAGCTCCGTGTCCGGGTCCGAGTCGTCAATCAGCGTGTTGAGCTTCTCCATCGCCTCCCACACCGTCATCTGCGGCCGCACGCGCGAGGCCGAGTGGAAGCGCGCCCGCGCCTTGAGATTGTACGCGACCGTCTGCTTGAGGTGCTGCTCTGCGTAAAAGTTGCGCACGCGCTCAGCAGCGGCGTCTGTGTACTGGCGGAACTGGTCCTTGTCCTTGCCCTCGTCGAAGCGGGACTGCTCGTCAAAGGCGTTTTCCTCTGCCTTCTTTGTGGCTTGGTCCTTCGCAACGTTGACGGCATCAATGTCGTCCGAGATGGCCTCGAGGACACGGCCAGCGTGTGTGTGAGCAGCAGCCGCGGCGGCAACGCTCTTAACGTTGACCGAGTCGGCTGTTGTGTGGTCGAGGACAGCAGAGGGGGCCATTGTGGTAAAGATGTGAAGAAGGGAGAAGAAGGGGTGCAAATATGGATAGAGAGAAGGTTGCTAGTAGGAGGGGGGACAAGGGAAGAATAATCCTGATATTTATATCAAACAGGACCCCTTTCTTCCTTCAAGATGCCAAGATGAAAACTATTGAATGTAAACGCAAAAGAGAACGGAACAGGGATGATGTTTTGTCAAGATGGCGTGATGAAAATTCAAGAGGACACAAGAAAGGAAATCAAGAGAATGCTGGAATAAAAATGAATGGCCAAACAAGGAGGTTCCATGATTGCTTCGGAGATAAAATCTTGCAAGACGTTTCCAACAACAAGCCATTCCCATCCACAGCAGATGTCACGGTCGGAAAGAAACTACAAATGCAGACCGAGAGGAGTAAAAGTCTACGAAGTACATGCACATGGCGGCACGAGGACGGGACAATGTGGACCAAGAGTGGCAGCCGGACCGGTGTGTAATGTAGAGGCGAAAGAAGGTTCGATGGAAGGGAGGGAATGGCCAAAGGGAGGTTTGCCGGGAAGTGAAAACTCGGCAAGACCTACGGACCAATGACGAAAAATACAAGCTGCTGCGGAGAGAAGAGGCAAGATCCGTCTCAAATAGGAAATAATGTGAGAAGAATGGATCAGGGCCAGAAGGAAAACGGGACGATCCTCGAGGGCCAATGCTAGAGAATGGGGTTGAGCAAGGGGGGGCGTGTAAGTGAAGCGACGCTTGCATGGAAGCTATTGAGTCGAAAAAACAAGAAAGAGAAGAATAATGACAACTGCCGTGGATAAAAAAAGAAACATGGGAACCCAAAAAGAGACCACACGCCCCTTCGAAAAAGGTACACGAGCAAACGAAGAACCAGCTTCGGTCCACGCCGTCGGCGATAGTGGATCGACCGTGTGATGTCGGCCCGCAGTCAAGTTTATTAGCACCGGAATTTAATGCTGTATTTGCTCAATGAGGCTGCAAATCACGGGAGATACCCACTGCAAGTAGAGGACCAGCGAAATTTGCAGGCAAAATATCCGAAAGAGGACATAATTTCCGTGCACGTGGGACAACGGATGAAAAGTTTTTGTAAAATATTGAAAATGAATGCGAGAACAGCAAAGAGGTGCGATGCGACTAGGAAAAGAAAATGCTTTTTTTTCTGCTGCTTTACAAAGAATCTATGATTTATGTATTTCGTAAAAATATACATGTATGCCATTTTTTTCGTGGGATCTATTGCCACTCCCATGATTGAATGAGCTGGTGCTGGACGGCCTCTGTCGGCCTGGCATAATCGCGGTCCGTCTGCCGCAGCATCTCAAGCAGTGCCTCCTGGTCGCTGCGGTACTGGAAGCGGTCGCCAAAGGCGGCAATGGCCATGCACGCCGTAAACATACCCGGTGGCGTCCAGGTGTTGGCGAGACCGATGCCGCAGACGCGCCGCACGAGCTCGCAGACGCGCTGCTGGACGCGCTCGGCCGCCTCGCGCCGTCGGCTTCCGATGCGCGGCACGTTGGGATCGAAGCTGACGAGAAAGAGCTCGGCCAGGATGTGGTGCTGCACACCCGTGACGTGCCAGCTGGTGTGGTACCAGATCTCGGGAAAGGCTTCGCCGGCGGCCCGTTCCCTGTGCAGCGTGGGCGCATACGAAGGCGGCACCTGGGCAGCCCAGCGGCGGTTCCATGCGTAGAGCTCGTCCCACGTCTGCTCGGTATTTTCGCCAAAGCAAAAATTGAGCACGTCGACGCAGTGGACGACGGCGCGGTTGGCCCAGTCCTGGTCCTGCTCGGGCGTGGTGGGGGCGAGGCTGCGGGCGCCGTTGACGAGCGACTCGACCAGGTGTGCTTTGACGGGCTGCTGGTTGACGGTGGCCGTGTAGATCTCTTGCCGAAGTCCGACCCAGAAACATGCTGAGCCCAGGGAGTTTGGCACCATGGAGTGGCCGTGGCCGCGGACAAAGGCGTGGATGCCCAAAAGGTATCCCTGGGAATCGACACCGGAGAATTTGACTGGATGGAGGTCAGATATGGCTCAAAAGAAAAAGAAACTCCCCGCCCTTCACTTCTTCTTTTTCTGTTGTTCATTTGCAAGGTGCAAAACTTACACTCCATCTCCTCCCACACGCGCAGGATAATTGTGGCGGCAAAGATATTGTCATCCGCAGCCGTAGCGTCATTGCTCAGCATCGGGATGAGCATATCGAGACACTGCTGGTGGTAGTGGTCGGACGCATATCGGTCAAATCCGCCCACATGTGCCAGATGCTTGGCACTGAGAGCCAAAATAGCATTCATAAGAACGGTGCAGTTGCCTGCTCGTTGCGGGACAATGGTTCCAAACTGATGTGACGGTTCACAGAGGTCGAGCTGGGGAAAAAAAGGAATACGTTAGAACCGCCAGTCTGTCGGGAGACACGATGCTCAGTATACATGACGACCTACCCAGATGGCAAGGTTTTGGACGAAATGCCGCAGGAGAATGGCTTCCTGCTTATCCTTGAGTGGATAGGCAGACTCGCCGATATGTTGATGAGGCGACGCCTGGGTCACTTGATGGACGTTTGGCACGCTTGGCTCCGGTACTGTGCCATGCGCCAGGCCACCGCCGTTCAGACCATTTGCTGGTTTTGCAGCTGCCTCGACGACCTCGGCCATCTCGACATCGCCATCTTCGTGGACAATGAACCGGTCCGACGGCGACTTTGGCGTGCCATACGCGCGTACCGATGACACTTGGTTGGGCAGGATGGCCTGCGGATGAGGATTCAGAGGCGGTAGTGGTGTTCTAGACGAGCCTGCGGGAGGCAGCGGTGTCTTGTGAGCCGTATTTGTTGCCGTACTTGGTGCCGTATGTGACGCAGCTGGTGCGTTACGGCTGGACGGTACAGGTCGACGAGCATCCTGTGCCGATGACTGGGAGGCTACGTCTGAGGACGAGTCATCGTCCTCGTAGAGATCTGTCTCTCCGAGCACGCCATCTTGGACAAAGTCCACTTCGCAGCGAGACGCGTCGTCAGCAACATGTTGAGAAAGCACTCCTTCAAGACAAAGAACATACAACGTCTCGGGATCTTGACCCATTGCTGTTTGCGGGGATATGGACCTATTCGGCGGCAAGAACAAAACAGACGGTTATTAGAAAAAAGAGAATCTGATATCTTCAAGGTCGCATGTTGTACCCGACTTGACGCGGAACTTGTATTTTCGCCGGCATTCCTTCTGTGCGGCTACACAGCGGCCGCATGGAATGCCTCGATCGCCTGCAAGGTGAGAGAGATGTCAGCGACAAGAGCCAAGGACCTATCATATAGAGATATGCAGCAAACGAGCAAAAAGCAAAAAAAAAGAGTAACAGTGGTCGCTATCCACTCACACTTGAGATGCTGCTCTCGGCAATTTTCACTGTTTCAGTGGGTGACAAGGTACGATGTTAGCCATGCTTACTCCCCAAATCATCCCAAAACTGACAAATAGGGCAGACGCACCATCCAAAGGGCGCAACCACTGAAACGTCTAGGGCTGCAGCGACCTTGGCCTTGGCCATGGCTGTGGCCACGTTGTTCTGGCTTTGTCCCGCGTATCAAATGTGCATCTGTCGCATATTAGGAAATCTCTGTCGTCTGGGGAAAGGCTGGGGAAACCGGCAAGGCAAATGGGACCTAATAAAGTCGAAAAGTCCGGGGAAGACGGGGGGAAGCCCACAGATTAAGACATAAATGGCAAAAAACGGCAAAGCGACACGAAAGGGGGGGTGTGAAAATGCGAGAGACGTTGATGCGCAAAAGGGGTCCCAAGGGGGAGGGTCGTGGACGGGCCGTGGGACGGGACGAAGGCGTCAAAACAGAGTAAAAGGGGCAAAAATTTGCGAAGTGAAAAGATTTCCGATATGTGGCCCGTGGCAGGCGTGGGAGGGGACTGCCCTTAGTGGCACAGAATAGGTGCGAAATCGCGAGTAGCCGGAAATTTTAGCCAGACTCGGCGCCCAAAGTGGCACAAAACTGTCAGAACATTCAAAGACCCGGGCCAGGCCAGGGGCGTGTTTCTTTTGCAATCCCCAAGAATCAATACAACATGGAAAGTCTGGAGAATGCGGGGAAATAATGTTTAAATTGACCTTTTTATCAATTAAAAGACGTCGGTACCTTGCGCAGATCGTTGCGGCCGCTTGGAGGCTGCCGAATCTGGGGTTGAACGTGGCAGACAATTGACGTCACGAGATCACGACCCAGCGAGAGCATCTACTCCGTAGGCAGAGTGCGGCAAAGGGGGATACATTGTATTTGGCGGTACTCTACACCCAGTACTGCTGCCACACGCGCTTGCGTACTTGTCACTCGTTACTTTGCCCATACACCTCAGCCCTATTTTCGATTTTCTATTATCAACGTTCACGTCCATGTATGACCAATGTCTACGATGACAATGGATGGCCAGACCGCGACAAATGCGTGCCACGGGACTGCTGATGACTGTACAGCTGTCAAAAGGTACCTTTCGCCAAGGGCGAGACTGGCAGTGGTATATGTAAGGATAAAACACAGAGTAACAAATGAACTGCATTAACCTCAGGCACAGACCAAACAAAACACACAACATTCAACATTCAACATCAGCATTTACTCGCGGCCACCTACGGAGAAACTCCGGGTTACCATTCAAGAACGATTGCGTTTCCTATCTCTTCCTTGTTGGATGACGAAAGGAAATTGCGGCCTGTCCCCAAGCGGTGAAAGGGTCGCATTTATCGGGAGAGAGGATCGTGGCTTCCGGTTTGAGATGGCATTAGCGCCGTTCACAACCTGGAAAAATAGAGAGAAAAACAGCGGGCTCGGAAAGAGTTTTCTGCGGTTCTTTTTCGCCGTCCATGAAGCGTGGGCCCTTTCGCCCTTGCGACAAATCTTTGCTCGTCCCCTTCGTTTTGCGGAGTACCATGTTGACATTCGTACGATTCGCAGGAACAGCTTTTTGATCCCGAAATGCATGCAAAAAAATGAGTTGTAGAAAAGTCCAGAATCAAATCGAAAACCTACAAAATGACACAAAACGATAGATTGCATGGCAACCGCGCCCAGAAACAACCAGCCACCCTTCGACACCTTCGAATCGCACAAAAATACGAATTTACGCGATCCCCAAAGGGGCAGGAGAAAAGGACCGACCCTAACCCGTAAGGAAAAAAAAAAGAAAGAAAAAAAAACATGAAATTCGCATGGGGCTCTCGGCGACCAATCACGGTAGACTTGTTTCGGGCATCTCCACTTTCGGCATTCGTACCGGTACTTGCAAAAGGGTGGTGTGCAGCCGGGAATGCATGTATCTTTCTGCATGCACATGTATCTCGCGACAGTTCGCCGCAAGACGGCGCATGCGATATTTCGAATTTCTTTGTGGTTAGAATGGCAAGAAAAGTATTTCTTCCCCTTTTTATGAGCTGTGGGACTGGCTACTAGCAACAACGGATACTTGGCAGAGGTCTGTGCATGGTAGGCACTCTGTGCTGAGACGGCGTTGTGACTGAATTTCATCTCTTCTGTGATGCCCCATTTTGCTGCTGTTTACTGTCATCACACGGCCATTTCAAATTTCGGTAAAAGTATTGATCAAAGTTGAAAGCAACAATGCGATAGAAAACATCGTGACGACCACGGTGATTGCGAGACGAGATAGTATGGCAATAAGGGCTTCCGTAGTCGGTTCCAGCTCCGCACAAAGCTCCACTAGCCAGTCGTTGCCGCTAAAATGAAAAAGAGAATAGATGCAAAGAAAAAAAAACGCCAACGGGGAGACACGATCGGCAGCCGTGTTTTATTGCACACCCCCCCTTTCGCTATTTTTCGGTCTCCTTCCACCCCCCACCCGGACGCTCTCCGCATTCTCGTCCGCTTTCCCTTTTTGTCGTCTTTTCTGCTTCTCCCTTCTCGTAACTCCAAACCTGACCTCGGAAAACAACGCCAAGATACTCGATCTCGTTCGAAAACACGCTGACGAGTACACGTGTATCTGCGTGCATTTTTTTGTGCTGTTTTTGCCTGCCGTCTCCGTTGCGTTTCTGGTTGTGTCTGCCGACGTTTAAGCCTGCCGGGCCACACAAGTCACACGACGCCGACTGCAACATCAAACCCCTGCCCGTTCGGACGCACGCCCCCCGCCCTTCTTGGCTCTAGGATTTCCCTGTTCTGCATACTTTTTTTTTCCGTTACCCTTTTTTGTATTTCATTGCTTGTTCGTCTCGTCGTCGACAGATACATAAGGAGAACCGTCTTCCCCCCATTTCTCCTTTACCCCCCATTCTCTTTTTGTTGAACAGACAGTGTATTCTTCATCTCCATCTTGATCCTCCCCCTTTGCCTATTTTTTTTTTCATTTGGTCTCCTCTCTGTCACCCACTACATCACACATACACACTCTCTCGTCACCATGTCGGAGAAAGTGGACGGCGGCTACTACGCCTCCGGGCCCAAGGCGGACGAGATCCTGCCCGTGGCCAGCGTGCCTCAAGACAATGATGTGGCCGACACCAAGGCGGCCAACACCGTCGTCGACTTTGCCAAGGTCGCCTCGGAGAAGGAGCATGCCATGACCCTGCTGGAAGGCGTCCGTCTGTACCCCAAGGCCATCTTTTGGAGCATGCTGATCAGCACGTGCATTGTCATGGAGGGCTACGACGTCTGTCTGGTCAGCAACTTTTACGCCTTTGACCAGTTCAACCGCAAGTACGGCAGCCAGCTGCCCAGCGGCGAGTGGCAGGTCACGGCGCCCTGGCAGAGCGGCTTGAGCAACGGCGCCAACTGCGGCGAGCTCATCGGCCTGCTCCTCAACGGTTGGGTCTCGGAGCGCTTCGGCTACCGCTACACCGTCATTGGCTGTCTCATTTGCGTCACCGGCTTCATTGCCATCTTCTTCACGGCCCAGAACACGGCTGCCCTGCTCGTCGGCGAGATCCTGTGCGGCATCCCCTGGGGTGTCTTCCAGACGCTCACCATCACCTATGCCTCCGAGGTCTGCCCCGTTGCTCTGCGCGGCCACCTGACCACCTACGTCAACGCCTGCTGGGGTATCGGCCAGCTCATCGGCATCGGCGTCATCATGGGCATGCTCGACCGCACCGACCAGTGGGCCTACCGCATCCCCTACGCCCTGCAGTGGATGTGGCCCGTCCCGCTCATGATCGGTATCTGGTTCGCCCCCGAGTCGCCCTGGTGGCTGGTTCGCCGCGGCCGCATCGAGGACGCCAAGAAGTCCCTCCTGCGCCTCACCAGCAAGCGCCTGCAAAACACCGAGGAGTTCAACGCCGACGAGACCATTGCCATGATGGTCCACACCACCGCCCTCGAGGCCAACGCCACCGCCGGCGCCAGCTACTTTGACTGCTTCAAGGGCACCGACCTGCGCCGCACCGAGATCGTCTGCATGGTCTGGGCCATCCAGAACCTGAGCGGCAACTCGTTTAGCAACTACTCCACCTACTTCCTCGAGCAGGCCGGCCTCACCTCGCGCAAGGCCTACGGCTTCGCCCTCGGCCAGTACGCCTTCAACATTGTCGGCGTCGTCGGCGCCTGGTTCCTCATGTCCCGCGGCATCGGCCGTCGCGCCCTCTACCTCTACGGTCTCTGCGGCCTCTGCACCATGCTCTTTATCATGGGCTTCCTCGGCCTCGTCCCCGCCGCCCACCACGACCAGGCCGCTATCGCCACCGGTAGCATCATGCTCTGCTGGGCTCTCGTCTACCAGCTCACCGTCGGCACCGTCTGCTACTCCCTCGTCGCCGAGATCTCCACGCGTCGCCTGCAGATCAAGACCGTCGTCCTCGGCCGCGCCCTCTACATCATCGTTGCCATCATCACCAGCGTGCTCACCCCTTACATGCTCAACCCGGGCGCCTGGAACTGGCAAAACTTTGCCGGCTTCTTCTGGGCCGGCATCTGCTTCCTCTGCATCATCTACACCTACTTCCGCGTGCCCGAGCCCACCGGCCGCTCGTTTGCCGAGCTCGACGTCCTCTTTGAGCAGGGCGTCAGCGCTCGCAAGTTTGCCAGCACCCACGTCGATGTTTTTGATCACGATATGAACGAAGACGTCCTCCGCAACTACAAGGAGCACGCCGGCATCAGCCATGTCGAGCGGACGTCCACCAGCGCCGTCTAACTTGGCCAGAAAGCCAAGGAAAGCCAAAAATAAAAAGGGCAATGATGGAAATGTATTGTGCACGACTTCTTTTTTTTTCTCTTTTTTTCTCGTTTAATGATATATAAAGAATGCAATTAGCGTCTATCTAATGTACATATGAAAAATTTAAAAATTCTATCAACTATTCAAACTTTGTCCTCCTCCCGCTCATGCGATGCATTGAATGAGGGTGTGTGTTGTGTTGTGTGTGTGAAGGCGTGAAGAGGTGCTTGCCATGAGAGATGGAGGCTTGATCTCGTAGGAGCTAGGTAGTATGTTGCACCTCTCATCTTCAAAGCATGCGATACGAGATTCACTTCTTGTGTAGCCGATGGCTGCTTTACAGCCACTGCTCGTCGCCAAACTGCGAAACCATGCGGCCACCATCCTTCTCAATGGTGGCGTTCTTGATGACCTTGAGGACGAGGGCTGCCGACTCATCGGGCGTGAGAGCCTTGGGCTCCCAGTTGGGGGCGTAGACGCGGAACTGGTCAAACATGCGCATGAGCTTGGACATGGCATAGGCCTTCTCCTCCTCAGTCTTCTCGCCCTTGCTGGCGACGTGGTCAGCACCAAACTCCGTGGCCACGACACCAGGCGCCACAGCGAAGACGAGAACGCCCTTCTCGCGCAGGTCGGCGTCAAACTTGGCCACGGCCATGTTCATGGCCGCCTTGCTGATGGCATAGGCACCCTGGGCCTCAAAGCCCGAGCTGTGCACAAAGGGAATGGAAGCACCGCCCGTGCTGACGACGGCAATCTTCTTGATGTTGCTCTTGGCGACGAGGGGGGCAAAGTAGCCGATGATCTGGGTAGGACCGACCGCGTTGGTGCGGAAAAAGTCGTACATGTCCTTCTCAAAGGCCTCGCCCGTGTTGGTGACCTCGTCAACGAGAGACTCCATGACCTTGTTGCCAATGCCGGCGTTGACAATCAGGACATCGACGGCGCCGTTGGGAGTAATGGCCGCCGTGGCCTTGGCCGACTCCTCGAGAGTCTTGCGGTCGTTGAGGTCGCCGTGCACGACGTGCACGTTCTTGGTACCGGCAGGCAGCTCCTTGGCAAAGGCGGCCTTGGCGGCCTCGACGTTGCGGACAATGGCGACGACAGTGTTGTCAGGGTTGGCAGAAAGGCTTTGCGTCAGGGCAAGCTAAATAGAAAAGAGAAAGAGTGTCAGCCGCACAAAAGTCTCGTATTATATAACCGCTGCACGAGAGGTGTCAGTGAAAGTGGAAACTTACGCCCAGACCGCGGTTAGCACCGACAACGACGTAGGAAGCCATTTGGATGGTTGAAGTGGGTGGTGGTTTGTGTTATAAAAAGGTAAGAGGCTGAAGTGAGGCTGATGTGTGGCGAATGAGGCGAGGCTCAAGATCGTTGATTTGCTGTGGCGTTGGAAAGTGGTGATGTTTTGTGCAGGACTGTGAAGTCGAGGGTGAAGACGTTGGAGGTGTTGGGTGTGTTGAAGATGGAAGAGATTATGAAGATGTTGTTATTGTTTGCTGTGATGAGGATGGAAGAAATCTTTTTGGTTGTTCAAGGACCGAGACAAGATGCCTTTATATATTTGATTGTTTCACGACATCTCCCATGAAAAGATCTTTGCAGAAGCACAACGACAACGATACGTCATCACAATAGCTCCAAATTTACAATATCATATCGGCCGGAATTGCTCAAAGTTTCACTCGCTACCCTCCATGACAAATGGGATTGGCTAGACACAACGTTAAACACGTACAATTTCGCAGGCCCAAGTGCCACCACTGCACGAGCCGCAAAGGCATCCCCCAGATGCCATGGATCTTTCCAGGAACTGCCTGCATGGGTGGGGAAGGTGCTTTGCGAATGGTGTTAGCGTGGAGGAGGACAGGTCCAAAACCTTATGACAAACACGCGGAAAGATTTGCCCGATCCCGCCGTTTCTTGCCAGTTTAAAGAGCAAAAAATGGAAAAAATACCATGAACAAGGGGGAAACATTGCCATGGCCATTATCAATGGCACACCCAAAAATACGCTTAATTCCGACGCAGTCTGTCCGATGCGTGAAAACCCGTAAGTAAAGTCGGACGCAATGACTGAAACGGGATTCGGGCTAATCCCTCTTGGCAGGTACTTTACGTCATCTAGAAAAAAAAATGCCATTTTCGAACGCCTGGGTGGTTCTGGTAGACTTGTTTAAAAAGTGGATCTGCGCGATGCTTATCCAATGAATATCCACACTTCCCTCTCGCTCAGACTTTCCTCGTTGCCAAAAGCAGAATTGGAAGGGAAGACACCAAAGAAGACAAGGGGTCCGGGCATCGCGTCTCCATATTTTATAAAAGTGGAGTGATGAGGAATTCGGGCTTTCTCTTCCTGGCCGATTTTGCGTCCATGTACCGAAGTACTCCGTACTCGTGCATCCCCGTCTGCAAATACGAGTACAGATTTGCAGGGCCTGGTTGCATGTACGACCTTCTTTTCTGCATTGCTATGACGTCTCAGAAGCCTCCATATCGAGCATAATTTGGTGTTAGGGTGTTCGGGTGTTAGGGTGGTGAATAACGGTCTGCACGGATTGCTATTGTACCCGTACTTCAACGTGTCACTTGGCATCCTCCTGCCAAAACGAGATAAACTGAGGCGTGAGATAGTGACAAAATACATTATTTCTAGTGGCATTTTATCACATTATTTATCGTTTGACAGGTACTGTTTTTTATTGTATTACTTTAAAACCTTAATTTATTTTTCCTATGCCTACTCGTACCTCCTGCCTTGGCATTCCGACCCTCTTCTCCCAATTTCGTCCTCTGGCAACTTCCCGCGAGAACTGTATTTTCTTAGACATCACATAACACAACATTCGCGTTTTTGTTACCATCGGACTTCGGCCAAAGTGTCCCATATCTAGTCTTAGCAATGCCGACAACACCTCCGGGAAATCGGGCAGCTCCCATCCGCTGCCTCACTTGTAAAGGTTCGTCTCATGCAGGGGGGAAAGGAATGAGACAAGAACAGATTTCAAACCGGAGGGAGAGTGTTGCTCCGTCGGACAGAAATTCGGAAGAGGAGTCGGACAATGTTGACTAACGGTTTTACATCATCCAGAACGCAAGATCAAGTGCGACGGGGCGCAGCCAACATGCAAAAATTGTCAAAAGTCCCGACGCGTCTGTCGTGCGGGCCATGCATTTGAACTGTCCTGGCCGCAGCCCAAGTCGAGACGTGCCCTTGGCGTCGAAAGTAGCAGCAGCCCCAGCGACTCAGGGTCAACGACGGGCACAAACGTTGACGGTGGTGCGAAGCCCGACGGCTACCATTTTGTCAACGTCTCGTCCGACCATGTGGCCGCCCACTTGACGCTCCCCCAAGCCGAACGGCGTCTGAGTATGTTATGCACCCAACATCATGACCAGGGTGAACTTGAACGTCTAACCAAGTGCAATACAGGCAGCAGGGCCATTGTGTACAATAACAATGGACTCAACCAGCGTGTCCTCATGGGTCCGTCCCATGGCCCGGCCGACAGCCCGGCCTCCATCTATTCCGCCGTGAAGAGTCTCGGAGGCCAGAGTGCCGAGCTGATGAACTACTGTAAGTGGTTCTTTCTTGACCTTTTGTGCTGGTTCAAGAAAATCCATGTACTCACCCGTCAGTCTACTACGAGGCAGCCCACGCTTTCCCTCAGCTCGATGGCACGCCCGAGCAGTTCCGCGATCTTTTGATGCGCATGTCCTTCCGCGACGATTCTCCCTCGTCCAAGGCTGTTCTCTACTCGCTCTTTTGCCTCTCGACGCTTCGACGCTACGGCAACGTCGAGGAGTCGATCCATTTCAAGACGCTCGCTCTCGAGGCACTGCAGGAGGCTGCCCATAGCGAGCAGCTCGAGCCGGCCAATGTCCTTCAGCATCTAGCGGCCGGCCTCGTGCTTTGCCGCGCCGAAGTCGACCTCGGCGACTCTTCAAATGTCTTTTGGGGCATGTACATTTGCACACTGCGCACCGTCTGCACGCACGCCTTCCACGGTCGCCTGGGTCTCGGCGGCGGCGGCGGAGCCGTCAGTGATGATGCGGCCATGCTCTACCAATATGTCCACTACCACGACATTCTCGCCCAGTTCAGTGTCAACCACATGCAGCGACCGGCTGAGATGCTGCGCCTGGTGACCACGGAGGTCAAGGGTGCCACGGTCTCTTTCAACTGTCGCAACAATTTGGATCACGTATGTTGGGCTTCATTCGAGATTTGCTTTGTCGAGGTTTTTCCTACTAACAGCGATTAACAACAGTTTGTCCACCGCGGTATCGGATACTATTTGCAGTACGAAATTCACCTGCTCTCTCAGATCCTCAAAGCCTCCCGCCAAGAGCAGGTCGATCCTCTGCGCGCCCTCGGCGACACACAACAGCGCGATGTCAATGCTCTCGAGCAGCAGCTCAAGACGGCCCTCCACAAGAGCCAGGCCGAATGCCGTGGAGTACGTGCCAATGACCCCGATGCTGCCCGCCGCATCCAGCGCTACTTTTTCGTCGCTGCGTCCTACATGTACTTTTCGCGCTCCTGTCGCCATCTGACGGGCCCGTCTGACGAAATCTCGCGCCTATTTGACCACTTGCTCTCCTTTGCTTGCCTCATCCACCACATTGGCATCCGCATCTCGCACTTTTCCATTTTCGTCTTGGGCGTCGAGGCCGATACGGAGGTCCGCCGCCGCGCCATTCTCGACCTCGTCCACGGCAAGCCGCCCTCGCACGCCAACATGCCGACAACGAAAAAGTCTGAATTTGAAACCTGCCAGGTTGTGCGCCTGCTTACGGCCTCGTGGGCGCAAGACGACCTCCACAATGACGCTGAGGGCTATCTCGACTATGCCACAAAGATGGAATACGTCATCTCGTCACAGGCTGTCCTGCCAGCTCTCGCATAACCGAGATGGAGAACCAAATCAAGGAAGAAATCCCTCCCGGGGGTAAGAAGGAGGGGGAAGATGTGAGACTCATTTTAGCCGATTTACGAGACTGACAGGAGAATTGTTGCGGTGTGTCTAAGCGATTTCATTTTCTGCAGAATGACATGTATTCTATTCTATTTTTTTCAGGCCCTTTTTTTACTTTTATTATTACGGTTGGATGATTTGAGGATTTGATGATTGAGATAGCGACCTCGACTGGATCTTTTTGAGAATAATGAGACGATGAGAATGCTCCTTAACCAAAATTGGACATACACTAAACCCTTTTTTGGAATCTCGTAAATCGTGCAGATGCGCCCGCCCGCGCTCCACACTTACGACGGCCCCAGAAAACCCCTGCCGGCAGCATTGAGCATCCGGCCCCTGTATCGTGACGAAAACTTTAACGGTTCTCTCTTATTTTCTTGCGTGCCTAATTATCCATCCAATAAACATGAGGCGCTTCCTTGATACGAGGAATACAACTGACGTCGATATGCATAAAAAATAAAATAAAGCAAAATAATGCGGGGTGTGAAGCGATGCGACATTTATGCGCGAGGAAGGCTCTAGAGCAATTGATGCAGTCGGAGGTGCCGTCTTCCAGCATATCTCTTTTCATGTTGTGATCTTGAATCGATAAATTCGATAAATTTAAAGATAAAAAAAAATATTGGTATACCGAATAAATCTTGACGAATGAGATACTCGATGCTGCGAGTGAGTGCAAGGCGTGGCTTTGATTGTAGTTGCCGAGGTCTATCTGCAGGGTCCGTGTGCAGCCTGTGCGGTTGTGTGGCTTGTCACTCTTCTCTTTGTCTCTGCATTTCCTATTTCGGTACAACACCCTTGTCGACAGCAGCATCACAACAATGGACAAAACAATATGCAACAATGGGCGCGCATGCTCTTTTCTTTGAGCATGCTCTTTTGTTTCTATTTGCATCTCTTTGTTGGGAAATGGCCGGATATGGGCATCTACGAGAGGCAGGCAGGCAGGGAATATGCAGCAATTTGCCAAAGGAGCATAATATCGTAGTCGTCGTCGCAGATGACAATGAGAAAGATGATGCATAGAACCATCGTGATCGCTTCTCTGCATTATACTCGTGCATCACCAGAGCTCGAAACAACACTATCACTCTACTTCTACAGAAAGACTACAGGATGTCAGAAAGACAACAATCACCAGAGGGAGACTCACCCAGATTATCTCCCGATCTTCCCCCAGTTTCGATTGAAAAAAGTACGACGGCAGAGGCGACACAAAATACGACAGAAATGGCCGAGATACAAGATCCCAATACGCCAGATACGCCAGATACACCAGATACCCCAGACACGCCAGACACGCCAGAGGACGATGAAGAGGTGACAGACACGACACTCAATACAGCCGGCGGCCACAATGCAGACCCGGACGCCTACGATGACGAGGACGACGGCAGGCCAGACACACCCGACACACCAAGTCTGTCGCTCAGTCCATCGGATGATGGCGACGAGAGACGTGACACACAAGACACACAAGACGGAACCGGCCAAAGACCCGCCTTTCGACTGGAAGGCCTCAGCGCGCTTGGTCTCCGCGGCCTGCGTGAGAGACAAGACGTCTTTTCGCCCGAAGGAGACTCGACCTACGGCTCCATGATGGGCAGCGGCATGCTGGGCAGCATCCGATCCGACAGGCCCGAGTTTGGCATGGCACGAAGTATGACGGGCAGCAGTATGGGGTCCAGCAATGGCATAGCCAGACGGAGATGGCCACGGGCTCCCAGCAACCCGGAAAGTATGGCAGACAACAGCGAGGCGGTCTCTGGCCCCAGTGCGCACGCACCAGCGGCGCTGGAGGACGCAGACGCAGAGGAAGAAGAAGCACTCGAGGCGTTGGAGGACGCAGACGATGAAGAAGAGGAGGCACCTGAGGCGCTGGAAGATGCAGACAACGAAGAAGAGGAGGCGCTGGAGGACGCAGACGCAGACGCAGAAGAGGAAGCACTTGAGTGGCTGGAGGACGCAGATGCAGAAGAAGACGAAGTACCGACGAGCCGGCTACAGCCATATTCGGCATCCCCTCCACTCTACTCACCCCAGTGGCCGTCCTCTCCAGATTCACCAGATCTACCAGATTCGCCGGCTTCACCTTCAACAGGCACGGTTCCCCCTCCCGAGCCTGCGCATGCACACAGACCACGAGGCGCAGGCCGCCCGCGACGTTTCGGCCTCAACCTCGACACAAAGTTCATCGCCAACACTGCGGCCGACAGCGCCAGCGAGTCGACAGCTCGGCCTGCAGACGATGGCGTTGTCAGGACAGTTCAGCTGCCGGGATCCATTCAGGTCGACGCCTCTGTGCTGCACGTCGAGCCAGTCTCGCCCCCGAAGAAGGCGTCGCCGCAGCGGACGCCACCACCGGCACGTCAGCGCAAGCGTCCTTGGCAGAAGGAAGAACCTCTGCCAGATGTTTCCCCCACAGAACCACACCCGGCTGAGGACAAGGTCCCTGAGGGGCCCGTCCCAGTGGGGTATGGCCCGTCCGACGCGGATGCCGACGACGAGGAGGATTACCGGACGGAGGAGGAAGAGTGGGACACGGAAGATGAGCTGACGGGCAAGCGGGCTCGCAAAGAGGCTGCCGAAAGAGAAGCTGCCCGGCCTCGCACCGAGTCCGAGAGGCGTCGAGCACGCGCCACGGCCTACTTCAACAAGATTCTGCCGCGCATCGACCCCAACGCGCCCCCGATCGAAGCCAGCGGCGTTCCCAAGTGGAAAAAGCTGCCCAAGCGGACGAGGACGCTCGTCAAGTCAGGCGCCAACCTCAAAACCAGACGGGCGCTGGCCAAGTACCGCGCCCAGAGCGACGAGCTCCAATACCTGATATACTTTCTCAACAACCTGCTTGAGTTGGAGACGTGGAAGGACAGACGCCTCGAGGAATTGCTCAATAGATACGCGCCTGGTCCGGTCGGACAGCTGGGGCCACTTGGTCAAGTCATATTGATCATCTCGCGCTGGGCCGCCAAGCCTGAACACGTTTTGGAAGACGAAGCCATGGATCGCGAGGAAGAAATGGCCAAGCAGAAGCAAACCCGGACAGAGCGCCTGGCACAAGAGGCGGCTGCTGCCAAGAAAACACGCGAGGTGCACAAGCTCCGGCGCCAGCTTTTGCTCCGGCATGCCAACCTCGGTCAAACGGTCGACAAAGCGGTCCTCAAGAAGTTCAAGCAGAGCATCCCATACCAGGAGACAGACGGAAAAGGTCGGGGCAAGCCCATCATCAAGAAGAAAAAGATCAGAATGCCCATCAAGAGCTCCAAGCAGCGGGGCATCATTCCGATGAGCCACGGTCCGCTATGGAGGGCGATCCACGGCAGCATCGATCCCGTTGCCCGACACGGCCGGCTGCGGGTCAAATTTGACAGCTCCGTGCCGGTTCGCTATCGCAAGGTCCGCAAGACGTGGCCAGACAAGCACACTCGCCAGATATGGTCGCCGCCGCCTCCCAGCTACCATTTCTGGGAGACCGACGCACTCTATGATGGCCCGCTCGACTCGCCCATCGGTGAGGTCAAGGAGACCAGCCCAGGCCAAGACGGTAAAAGGGAGTCGCGCGACGAATGGTTTGCTCGCGTGGAGAGCGAAGCCTCCATTCCCACCAACAAACAGCAGCTGGACCACCTCCTTTTCCAAGTCTCCGAGGAAGCCAAAGAGCAAGGCAAGCGGCAGGCTGAGGCTGAGGCCGACGAAGCATTGGCGAACCTGGAGGACGAGCGCGACGTTGCACTCGACATGGTGGCCAGAGTCAAGAGACAAAACCAGCTGGCCATCGCCGGTAGTGAGCTTGTCCTGGAGGAGATCCAGAACCTGCACGGTCTGCTCCGGACGATTCTCGACAATCGGCTGCTCGAGGGACAGGATGCCTACAACGATCTTGACGACATCGAGCTGGACACAAAGGCGAGACCTCTCGCACCGTCGACGCTGGCCGACGAGATAGCCAAGGTGGACGGGGAAGACGGAGGGGGCGACGAAAAGAGCAGAGGCATGGCCAGCGATGCCGTCCGTCGCTGGCAGCAGTATGCCAGGAAGAACAAGCGAGCCGCCATGCGGAAGAAGGCAGCCCAAGACATTGAGCGCGCCCTCGGTCGACCTCTTCCAACGGTCGAGGAAGCTGACATACTGGCAACTACCACATCTATGATTCCTCCGGCCCCCGTCGCCATCACGATCGCCGTCCCCAAGCCCCCTCGGCCGCCTCTCGGCCATGGCTTCTTTTGGTCGATCGTCGATATTCTCCTTGGCGTCTTTGTCTTGCTCGTCCAGCAGTGGCACAACATCATCACTGTGTCTGCGTATGTGAGAGATTGCAGTGATCTGCTGGCCGCCGCCGGCTGCGAACAGATCGTGGCAGTCAAGACGGCCGTCGCCCAACAACTGAGGCTCAAGGGAGGCAAGCATGTGGATGGTGTGGATGTCGAGGGCAAGGTGCAGGCGCCGGCGGTGGACAGCAAGAAACCAGAGGGCGTGTTTGGCAAGCTGTATTCCCAAATGGGCTCCTACCCGCGCGACGCCATCAGCGAGCTCCTCGTCTTTGCCATTGTCGTGAGTTCATTGGCGGTACTCTGGAGCAGCATTGTCGAGCGCAACATCTGGCTCGACCACAACGCCACAAAGGCGCAGGCTCTCTTGTACGACTACCACCAGCGGTATGAGGAGCCGGAATGTTTGTCGGTCGGTTTTTCGGGAAACCTGTCGATGCGCTCGTCGGCGCGGCCGTTCTTGGGCAGCCCATATCACATCTGCACACCGACATTTGTCGACACGCGGCTAGCCACCTTTCCCATCGTGTATGCTGCTGCATACGCTATCGACATGGTGCGCGACTATGCCGTACTGGCGATGATGAACGTGGCGCACAAGACAAAGTGGTGAGACGGCGGAAGAACGAGTAGAATAGGAATTATGTAGAGCGTTGTTTTTTCATTATGAGAGTGCTGAATTGAATCGTATAACCACTGTAATCCATAGCTTTGTAGCGTGGTTTGGCAGCTCTTTTAGCGGCCGCCGCTGTGACAGCCCCACTATAAGCCGCTAATTCCAATTACGTCGTTTGTAATTGATTTTGGTGATAGGAAGCGGAGTTTTATGGGATTTTATGGGATTCCTGCTGCATGGAAGACAACTCTTTGGAATGATTTCTCCGGCCACATCGTCGGCGTCTTCTTTCGCACCAATGCTCCCCGTGCGCCATTCCCGCCATGCCCTGCGCTCCTCAAGCAGCGCCCTGAGGGCTGGCCTAACGGCTGCTGGTCCAGGTCCGAGCAGCAGAGGCCAGTCCCAGAGGCGCACTTTTGTCTCCGATGCCGACGTCCAAAAGGCGCGCGCATACTGCGAGAACCAACTGCGCGCTGGTGACTACGACGCCCACCTCGTGCGTCGCGTGCTTCCGCCGCGCGTGCGCGACGCCTACCTCGCCCTGCGCACGCTCAACCTCGAGCTGGCCCGGCTGCCCGAGACCGTGTCGAATCCGACCATTGGAACGATGCGCATGCAGTTCTGGAAAGACGCTGTCAACCAGACGTTTGACGGCAACCCGCCGCGCGAGCCCGTGTCGCTGCTGCTCTATGCGGCCCTGGCCGCCCTCGCCTCGCGCTCCGCCTCGACATCCTTCTCCTCCATCAAGTTCTGGCTGCAGCGCTTCATCAGCACCCGCCAGCAGCACATGGACAACCGGCCCTTTACCAGTCTGGCCGCCCTCGAAGACTACGCCGAGAGCACCTATGCGACGCTCATGTACGCGACGCTCGCCATGCTGCCGCTGCAGTCCACACACGTCGACCATCTCGCCAGCCACATTGGCAAGGCCTACGGCATCGCCGCCGTCCTGCGCGGCATCCCCGTGTTGGCCACCAAGCAGGGCTCGCCCGCCCTGCTGCTGCCTCTCGACGTCATGGCCGAGGTCGGCTTGCGCGAGGAGGACGTCTTCCGCCAGGGACCCGATGCACCGCACTTGCAGGACGCTGTCTTCCAGGTGGCCACACGCGCCAATGACCACCTGATCACGGCACGCGAGATGCTCAAGAATATCCGCGCCGGCCGCGGCGCCGGCCACGACTTTGAACATGCCGGCGAGGATGGGCACCATGGCGGTACCCTCGACGAGAGCGAGGAGATTGTCGCCCTGCAGCGCGGCTTCAACATCCTGCTCGAGGCCGTGCCTGCACAAGACTTTTTGACGCGCATCGAGGCTGCCAACTTTGATCCCTTCCGCGTCAAGAGCAGCTGGAAACTGCCGTGGTCATTATACCGCGCCCAGTCCACACAGAACTTTTGAAAATGATACCAAAAATAATTTTTGTACAATAATCAACGCCATAGACAAAAAAGCACCCGTGTCACGATGATCTTATGCCAACCTATACTGCTTACTTCGCGAGAGAATATGATTGCGAGCATTTCTTTTTTTGAGATGGACGTATTGGAATATCGTGAACAATCGCTTGATGCAATAAAAGTAAAATGGAAGAAATCAGCAATACTCTTGGGTCGTTCCCCATCCAGCCTTGCCTTCACTGTTACTCGTCTTCCTTTGGCCGTTGCGGACTTGACGCATCCCACCGCACTGGCCGTCCACTCTTGCTCTTGAGACCCGACTCCGAAGCCGTCGCCGCAGCCGCCGTCTCTGCTGCTGCCTCTGCTTCTCTCAACGACGGTTCTGCCTGTGCTCCGCTCCCCGCAATGCCATCCAGTCCCTCCTCCGGGTTGTTGGGGTTGTTGGTCGCCCACAGCCGTGCCACCAATAGCTCAAACGGACCAGGCACGCGGTCCGTCAGGCCCAGGCCAATCGACCGCACCTTTTGCCGCAGCAGCTCCGTCTGCGGCTCCACGACAAAGCCGTGATTCGTCCGCACAAAATCGGCCCAAGGCACCACCACCGTCTCCCACTGGCCCGGTCGCCGCGCAAACAGCCGGTGCTGGTGCAGATCCGTCGGCGCCACCATCGACTCCGTCTGCACATTGATCAGGTAGCTGCGCCCATCGGACCGCACACGGAGCGCCAGGTACGCATACGAGTCCACGTCCCACAGCGACCGCCCAAACACGGTCGGCTGCCGGTCTGCCGTGCGCCATGCTGCATACCCCGAGCGGTGCACATCCGGCCGTCCGCTCGGCAGTCGTGTGGAGATATTGCCGTGGAATTTGATGTATCCGGCCGGCGATTGTTGTGACGATTCTGAGGGTACTGGTGCCTCCCAGTCAATCTGTGCTGTCGAAAATCCGCCAATCTCGTCGTCCGTCATGAGCTTGCAGTCGGCCACCGATTCCGGGCGCTCAAACGACTGAAGTTCATATGGTCCTGAAGGACCCTTGACACCCTCCATCCGAACAGCTAGAGAAAAATATCAGTTAGACAAGTCTTTTTCTCCGTTTGTCTTTTCCTCCACATCATCTTCTCCCCTCCATACCTATGCCAGTCAAGCGTTTGAGCTCGTCAAAGCTGCGGCCAATAAAGCCCCTTGCGGGCCGTATTAATGTTGGGCGCATGATTGTAATTTGTGTCCGTGTGTGTTGTTGTATGTAGAAAGGAAACAGAATAGAAAGGCCGGAGCGATATTGGGTCCGTGACTCCGGGCCTCGTGGACAACCGGTAAATCCGGTACTCGGCGCACGTTCAGAAGAGGGGCGAGGTGCTCGTGGGCAGTGTTTCGGGCCAGCTGAAATATTCGATCGTATATTCGTGTATCCCAGAGTATGTCAATATCCCTAGAAAAGTCGCCCAGTCGCAGAAAATGGTTCGTGCAGGTCAAGTACAAGTGCCAGGAGAAGCTCGACGTCGTCGGCTTGTTGCTGAAGCGGAAAATGCGTGACGGCAGAAAAGCGGGTCCGCAGCTCGAGACTCGTTATGTGCATACCGAGCCATGCGTTTGACAATCATCGTTGCTGTGACCCTTTACTCTGGCCATATTTGGCACTTGAACTATACAAACAATAAATAATGGCTCTCCATTATTAATATTCCAAAGACGGAAAACAATTGCGAGAATTGACGCTTGTTTTAGGCGGCAACAATCATGTGTGTGCATGTTGTCGCAGGCTATATGCATTTATACGAGGTTTGACAAGCTTGCTTGAGTTGCCATATTCGGAAGAAGCTAACCCAAAAGAGGATCTCCAAAAAGTTTCAACGTCGTTCTCGCGGCTGTCGTGTGTCCCAAGTACAACGCGCCTGTGAACATTGTCGATGTGGCACAATTTGCAACTGTCCCCAACGACCAGTTGCAAGACCCCCGGAACAATGGCAGTAAGGCGGTCACGTCTCGCCAGCTCTGTCTGTCTCCGCTGCGAGGCACGACTTCTCCAAAACCCGGCGCCTCGACGATTCTACTCACAACCCGCGACTCCGAGCCTCGTGCAAGAAGGCGCTTCGCAAGAGGGCGCTTCGCAAGAAGGTGGTTCTCACAAACGAGTTACGCACGATGACACTACACATCAGGGTGCTGCCCAAGAAACCTCTGAAAAATTCCAGCCAAGACGCCCAATCTCCAAATTCACGAATGAGAGCGGCTTTCTGCTTCCATTGGAGGCTATTGACACAAGATCTCTTCCCAAGTCGCCCGTGGTGAAAGATGAAGGGGCCAGTGATGGAGAGGGTCTGAGCGAGGAAGCTGTTCCCGAAGTTGAGCTCTCGCCTGAAGAGGAGGCTGAGGAGATCTGGAAGGCGCTGCTGGGTGAAGGAACGGCCGTTGAGCAGGAAGATGTCAACAAAAACATTGATGAGTTGCGGCCGGCCTCTGAGACGACGCTGTCCGAAAACAAATTCAGCAGCCTCCTCAAAACTTTGACGGACGGCTTTACAGCCGACCAGCTCAAGAACTACTGCCGAATGACCGAGCTGTCCACGCGGCACGCGCAGCCGACAGTCCACGATTGGGAAACGCACCGCGCGCCATGGATACCTGTGTCCCACGACGACGCATCCAAGTCGGCAAACAAGAGCAGCAGCATGAGAAAGCTCATCACAGAGCTCGGTGGCCCCCATTCCTTCCTTCTACTTAACGGGTACCTCAAGCCCGGCATGAAGCCAAAGGCACAGTTGGCCCTGGCCATCATGCGCATTTGGTGGGGTATCAGCATCCCCGAAATCATGGAGCGCCAGGGATACATTGATGTGTCTGTGCGCTCGCTCGAGTTTGCGCTGCTGCAAGCAGGAGAGTCGTCGTGGTTGGCCGGTATTGTGGCGTCGTACTCGACCACCACGCGCACATCTGCCTTCACCAAGAAGACTGGCAGCCGCAGTCGCAGCAAAGGTGAAACGCACAACTATCGTCGCATTGAGCTGCTTCCCGACAGCAAGACTCTGCGAGTGCATGCCCCTGCCTCGGTCGCCGACGCCATTCTCTCCACCATCCACACAGTCCTGAAAAAGCCGTCGACGCGTCATATCCGGCTTGCCGATGTGGCCGCTCCCAGCGACATTGCCCGTGGCGCCATTTCCAACGACACGCTGCGTGCCGTCGGCGCTCTGACAAACACCTGGGTTCGTTGGAACGAGGAGGAGGGCGCCGAGGCGACCGAGATCCTTGTTAGCTGGGTGACCCCAAAAGTCAGCCTCCGGGGCGTGGAGTCCGTCGAGGAAGACCGCCCGCTGGAAACGCCCGGCGATGTCGTTTTCCGTCTCTTGCTGCGCGTCTTTGGCCCGACCGGCCACCGCCTGACAACGGCCACTCTCGAAAATGCGCCTACAGCCGAGTCCAAGGCGCACCTGCTCGCCATGAACGACCCTGCCAGCCAGGCGGCATTGTCCTGGGAGCACCGCGACACCAGCTGGGCACGCTTGATTGAGCCTGCACCAGCCGTGACGTCTCGCTCGCCTGCCGACACACGCAAAATAATCACCACCCCGTCCGACGCCTCTCTTCCTCTCGACATCGTTTCGGCAGTCGAGCCGGCCAAGGGTGCAGAGAGCACTGCCAGCAAATGGTACGAGGTGCCGCACACGTCGACGGTCGCTTCATTTGGACGGGTCCTGCATGCAAAGCCCCCCGGTGTCGGCGGTATGCTGCTTGATCTCGACGCCTTTGGACCGCTGGCCGACCGTCAGCGCATCTTTACGCCAATGATGCCACCCTTGCTGGGCATGAACCTGCCCGTCACGAACCCGACCTCGTCCACGTCTGTTGTCCTCAGCTTTGTTCCCCACCCCATGTCAGACTTTGTTGAGCGCGCACCGCCTCTCGATGTCCACCTTGACGTGTCCTCTTCGGCACAGGGCACGTCCATCGCGCTGAGTGGTATTCGTATCCTGTCCACCACCCATCTCTCGGACGTTCTCTTCCCGACTCAGGCCGTTGATGTCCGCATGACGCAGAAGCGCTTTTTCGCCCTTCAAGGTTCCGATCTTGCCCCTCGGCAGTCGGTGGCGGCGGTGGAAAGCCAGGCAGACGAGACTGAAGCGACGCAGTCAAAGGCATTGACGAATATCGAGGCCCTCTACACCTACTTGGACCAGTCGGCACTCGATGTGCTTGTTGCATCGGCCGTCCGCGGCCATCTTGCGCGGCACGTGACACCTTTGGACCTGCGCAAAATCAGTCTGCCGTCGGCTGTCCTGCTTGCGGACAACAGTGATGCTGCAGACACGGCTGCCCAAGTAACGCCAGTGACGCCGACGACACCAAAGATCCCAGACATGGTCTCGCTGCACTACGCATTTGCGGGCCTGGAGATGCGGCAGCGGGTGGCGACTACCTTTGAGGGCCTGACCCTGGCTCTCACGACTGTGGAGGCCGATCGGGGCGCAGGCGGCCGCTGGACGGAGCTCACACTGGAGACACTTGACGTGCATGGAGAAAAAGCACGGAGCGGTGAGGCCAACACGGCTAGCTCCAAGAAAAGCTTTTGCGAGGCTGTGGGCCGCATCGTGCATGGCGATGCAGTACAGTGGCTTATGCGCCATCAAGAGCTTGCGTGATGAAGACTAGATCAACTTTTTTTTTTTATTTTTCCTCTCATGCAAGAAACCCCTCCTCCCCTCTCTCGCGTCGTATGTTTCATCTTTTTTTTCTTCTTCTTCGCATGGGCATAATAGAATTTTTTTTTTCTCTCCCTGTACATGAACGGAGTATTTGCTTTTTTTCTGCAGAGAGATTTTTTGCCAACATGTAATTATTTTATCCCATTTATTACGGAGTTGTTGATGTTTTTTTTTTAAAAAAAAACTTTTTAAACCAAAATCGAAAAAAAATTGAACCGCGTGAATATTTACCTTTGGATAAATGCCTTTTGCAGTACTTATCTTCCATTCCGGATGGCTGCCTACCTCTACTTTTCTTTTTCCAGGCTCTCCCATTCCAAAAAGCTACTCGGGCGGGCATGATGATCCATGAGCACCCATCTGCCCCGCAAGATGCGCACTGTTCTATTCACACTCAGGCAACTTCCCACGTAGGTACCTTCGTACCTGCCCCTGGGCATCAGTGCCTGACACGTTCAGCACCTACGCGAATGGACCACGAGCTAGATAAGCTAGATTACTAGTGACTCATACGGCCAGACGTCGAGCCTCCCGCCTACAGTCATGATGAGGTGCATCAATGAACATTCAATGCCATTGAATCATCTACAGAACCCAATTGCAATACAGGGCCATGCCACTGCCTACTAGAGGTTGTTTGCGGCCTTGCGAATATCCACAGTTGGGTGTCGATGCGTATTGCTAGCACTATGGAGCCTTGCGTTGTATCCGCCCCAGGGGACCCAAGGGGGATCCATTTTGCAGCAGGCGCTATGGAGCCTGGTGCCAGGAAAAGCGAGACACGTCAACCGGAGCTCTGCAGCTCCTTTTGCCAGTCGAATCGCCGACGGACCGCGGAGGGGTTGCTTTACATCAGAAGTGCAGAAAGGATGATGGGGGAGCTACAGAGAAAGAGACGCAGGTTGAGTTGAGCTCCGGAGACGACATGCGATACTGTCCTCGAGAGCTCATAGTCGTACGTTGTGTGATGAGACGCCGTGCACATCGAGTGCACTTTCTTTATACATGCCAGTCGTCGAATGCGGAAACATCGTGAATCACGTGCAGCTGTGGCGGCAAGAACTTTCCAAAAACGTCCAAAAAGCGCATCGCAGTAGGCACACACACATTGCAGGGGACAGAGCCCCGCTGCCGCTCTCTCATCATGCACGCCCCTCCTTCCCGCAGTCAGCGGCGCGCGTAGCCCCTCTGTGTTTCTGATGTTTTTGTTTGTTTTCCCCTCTAGGGAAGGAGGGGCAGGCAGCACGGACCAGGCACAATCAAGCAGGCTTTTGCCCACGCTCCCTGTGGGCAATTGCGGGCTTGAGCAGCTATTGACGGCAAATACCCAGAGGCAAAAACCAAAAAAACACTGGGTTCGCCGCAGGACTCATCCTGAGAGGGAAGGAGCGAGGGGGAACACAAAAAAATTTTCAGCTAGTGCTTTGTTCTTTTTTGCTCTGCTCGGTAGTGGGGCATCTAGCCCTGGGCAACCAGTCACACCCCGCTCCTTCCCTTTCTGATTTTTTTTTGAGGCCCCAAAAAAAATTCTGCCGTTTTCCTTCCTCCGTCCTCCCATATAAACCCCTCCACGCACTTACTTCTTTTCAATTTTTCCTTCCTTTCTCTCCTCGTCTGGCACACCTTGAATCAAGCATTCTGTCCTGCCTGTGAGTTTGCATCCCTTCTTCCTTTCCTCCATCGTCGACAATCAACATCACCATCATCTTTCAACGTTGATCATCGAAAGCATCGACATCGCTGCCGATTATTGACCTCGACGTCGCCGCCCTCGAGCATCTGCTGACCGTCGACAGACTTCCAAGACAAATCACAAAAACATCAAAAAACCAACACCTGAACATCCATCAAAATGGGGTAGGTCTCTTTCTCTCTTCTGCGTCTCGCCTCGCCTCGCTGTCGAAGCGGTTGTCTGCAGCTTCGAGCAGCCTGCCATTGGCCGGCCTGCTTGGGATACAGGCTCAATCCATCGACAGAAAAAGGCTACGAGCCATTACACCCCATCTCCAGTCCTAACAGCCTGCTAACAATACGCAGTAAGGAGGAGAAGACTCACATCAACGTCGTGGTCATCGGCCACGTCGACTCCGGCAAGTCGACCACCACTGGTCACCTGATCTACCAGTGCGGTGGTATCGACAAGCGTACCATCGAGAAGTTCGAGAAGGTCAGTGAATTCCCCCCTCATTTTCCCCCTAATACCCTCTACACCTTCCGCGGACAAGCACATCTGCTCTTTTGAGCCGGGGTTGCGCGTCTTTTGAGCCGTTTCATTTTACCCTCTATTTTTTGCTCCTCTCCCCTCTTCGCCTCTGCAAAGTGGGATGGAGGGGTAAAGACCCACTTTTTAATTTTGCCGCGAAAGTTTTTTTTTTGCTGCTCGGCCACATCTCAGCACATCATTTCTCCGTCCTCGTTCTCCACTTTTCCCTTCGATGCATGTCTGGAAAGCATGTTTTGCTAACAACCACACAGGAGGCTGCTGAGCTCGGCAAGGGTTCGTTCAAGTATGCCTGGGTTCTTGACAAGCTCAAGGCCGAGCGTGAGCGCGGTATCACCATCGATATCGCCCTCTGGAAGTTCGAGACCCCCAAGTACTACGTCACCGTCATTGACGCCCCCGGTCACCGTGACTTCATCAAGAACATGATTACTGGTACCTCGCAGGCCGACTGCGCCATTCTCATCATTGCCGCTGGTACTGGTGAGTTCGAGGCTGGTATCTCCAAGGATGGCCAGACTCGTGAGCACGCTCTGCTCGCCTACACCCTGGGTGTGCGTCAGCTCATTGTCGCCATCAACAAGATGGACACCACCAAGTGGTCTGAGGACCGCTACCAGGAGATCATCAAGGAGACCTCCAACTTCATCAAGAAGGTCGGCTACAACCCCAAGACTGTCGCTTTCGTCCCCATCTCGGGCTTCCACGGCGACAACATGCTCTCGCCCACCACCAACGCTGCCTGGTACAAGGGCTGGGAGAAGGAGGGCAAGACCGGCAAGGTCACTGGCAAGACCCTCCTTGAGGCCATTGACGCCGTTGAGCCCCCCAAGCGCCCCACGGACAAGCCCCTGCGTCTGCCCCTCCAGGATGTCTACAAGATCGGCGGTATCGGCACTGTCCCTGTCGGCCGTATCGAGACTGGTGTCCTGAAGCCCGGCATGGTCGTCACCTTCGCTCCCTCGAACGTCACCACTGAAGTCAAGTCCGTCGAGATGCACCACGAGCAGCTTGCTGAGGGTGTTCCCGGCGACAACGTTGGCTTCAACGTCAAGAACGTCTCCGTGAAGGAGATTCGCCGTGGTAACGTTGCTGGTGACAGCAAGAACGACCCCCCCATGGGCGCCGCCACCTTCACCGCCCAGGTCATTGTCCTGAACCACCCCGGCCAGGTCGGCAACGGCTACGCCCCGGTTCTTGACTGCCACACTGCCCACATTGCCTGCAAGTTCACCGAGATCCTTGAGAAGATCGACCGCCGTACCGGCAAGTCGGTTGAGAACAACCCCAAGTTCATCAAGTCGGGTGACGCCGCCATTGTCAAGCTGACCCCCTCGAAGCCCATGTGCGTTGAGGCTTTCACTGACTACCCCCCTCTGGGCCGTTTCGCCGTCCGTGACATGCGCCAGACCGTTGCCGTCGGTGTCATCAAGTCGGTCGAGAAGTCGGCTGGTGGTTCCGGCAAGGTCACCAAGTCGGCTGCCAAGGCTGCCAAGAAATAAGCGGTTTCCCCAATTTGAGAAAATGGGTGGAAATGGTTTGTTTTCTTGCACCGGCCAGGCGTCGAGTGTACTGCTGGGTTGGTCTTTGATATAGGACAAACTAGGTAGACAAAAAAAAAAGTCCAAAATTGTGATCAATTTTTTTTCTAGTGATTTGTGTTTGCCCTGGTGATGCCAATGCCCAGTGATGCAATGTGTGATTCAATGTGCAATGTATGATGCGACTTACCTGTCTTCCTGCTTCGTGCTATATGGCATTTCAGTACGCTGCCATGTCTGAACGCCCTATGCTGTGTTTTGTCGTGCTGTGCGTCTGCTCTTCCTACTGATCTTTGTATGGACTGTCCCATATCTGTTGCACTGTGACAGGGCATATGTGGTGCTGACGTGCCATGATATGGTAATGCATGTCCCGGGTATCCAACATGTCTGGCTTGTTATTTTGTTTCTTTCTTTTTTGCTTTTTTTCTCGTTCGTAACAGGCAGCACTTCAATGCAAGCCATGATGCTTTCCAAAATCCCATCCTTTTCTCTACTGCCTGTTGGTGACTCTCTCGGTAATGCAACCCATACTATCACCAGTTACTTGGCAATACTGCTTGTCTCGCAAAGATGAAAGGCAAAGCATACGTCACCACTGGACGCAGCGTCTTCCATGGATGGCGATACAGCATCTTTGCACTCCATTCTAGACAGACGAATCTGAAACAAGCGCCGGGGCTATGCGGTGACGCTTGCTTTTTTTTTTCTGGCTTGGAGTAATATTCATATCGTCATTGTACTTGTATTGTCTCTGTGGCGCTTTTGTCCACCCCGGCCACTCAAGGATCTGATGATGCGTGGCTTGCCAACAAAGTGGCCATGCTCCGGACTTTCCCCTGCAGCACCCGGTAAGGGGGTAAGAGGCGGAGGAAATTTGGATAGGGGGTTATTAAACTGGCCAGCGATGGATCGTAGACAGTGATTAGAAATGAAGTGCTTGCGAGAATCACAGTATCGTTCATGTGTGGTATTTTGTTCTGAGAGAAAAAGCGAGCATTGAAACTAGAAAGGACAATGGGCATGCTGATATCATCTCATCCATGCTTCTATTCCGATCTTCATAATGTCACCATAAGTATTCTTTCCCGCAGGCACTCTCGTTCATGTCTTGCTGCCGTCAGCCTCCAACGCCATGGCCCCTTTCTCCCTTTTCCTCCGAGAGCGTGTGGCGTTTTGTTTTCTTTCCTTATCTTTCTTTTTTAGTTGTGCTATGTCTTTCCTTGTCTCCTCTTGTCACTCCTTGATTCGTTCTCTATATTAAATTCTTTTTATTTCTACCTCACCTTTGGGGTAGATAGCTTACGTCGCCGTCGTACAACGGTTGCACACATGGCTTTTTTTCTGAGAGGCTACCGCGCGACAACGCAACGTCACAAGAAATGGTGGCTGGCTCTTCTTGGCGGTTGCATTCCATTTTCAGGTCTGTCACGGAGAACTCGATCTGTCCTGGTGATGGGGTCGTACCCGTTTGACCTGGCCATGCAGCCCAAGGTCAGTCAAAATTTCCTGTCATGGCCGCATCGTTGAACGTGTCGACCTGCCCGTTGACGTGTCGGTTGACCTTTGCGGGGGGGCGCATCACCGACATTGGAATCTGGGTGCTGGACTCGACGACCGGGTACTGGCCACCAGCCATCAGCCACTGTCCACCGAGCACCGGTGCTGGGCGTTGTGCCCTCACACAACAGCCCGCAGGATCATGCATGGCCGCGCGGCGTCAACAGGGCCCTGAAGAATCACAAGAGAGGAGGGAAAAGAGCACCTAGTGAATAGTGACGGGGTCTTTTGCCTGGCATGCCCTTGAAAACGCCGTCTCTTGTGGGCCAAAGAGTCTTTGTCTCGTGGTCACTTGCCAATCATGGCAGGCTCGGCCTCATCCATGTGTGCATCCTGGGAGGATCGAGAGGATTTCAGAAAGCGTGCTTGGCCAGAAAATTCATGTCGTACACATTGCGTGGAGGCCTTTCAAAAATAAGCTGGATCAAGAGTAGGTAGACTAAGGTTATGGAAGGGCAGATTTGAAAGAACGACGAAGAAGTAAAAGCCTGGGGTGGAGTAAAATAACTAATAATACTTGTTAAAAAAAAGAATAAGAAAAAAAGAAAACATGTCACGTAGGACGAACAGCAATGAGAACAGCAACGACCGTAGGCAAAGTACACGTCAAGCCCATGCAAACCACAACGCAACGAGATGCATGCACTGACCGACAAGCAACTTGTTTGCATCCTGCACAAGCCACGGCCGTCAGAACCGCGTCATCGAAATGCCAAGACGGCCTGTCGTCTGAAGAGAGGAAAAAGGATCACGGGGAAGTGGGTGGACACGGACATGCAAGTAACGCTGAACAAAATTGTATATAGAGACGGACGATCCCCCATTTTTTGATTTTGATTTGATTTTCATTATTATCTTCTATCCCATCATCAACATCGCCATTTGTAACAAGTCGACTTCCATACACAATTGCAACATGAAGTCCATCTCGTCCGCCACTCTCGCCGCCATGGCTCTTCCCCTTGTGGCCGCCGATGCCCCTGGATGCATTGTACGTGATAGCTACAAGTAGATCTCCTTGGAAATTGTTGACCGTTATTTGTCTAACCATCAGGATTCATGCATCCAATCTGTCGTATCTTCGTCCAACTTCCCGGCTCCCACAGCTTTCTGCAACGATGCAGGCGTCTCCGGCTCCGTGGTCGACTGTCTCAACAGCCAGTGCGGCAATGACGCGCCCGACGCCCTCAGCAGCTTCTCATCGGTCTCGTCGTCCGTCTGCAGCCAGGTCACGTCCTGCGTCAACCGCGGCGCTTCCGACGTCGTCACCGTGACGGCCACCAACAATTATGGCGGCAACGGTAACTCTCCCGTCACACGCACTTTTACCGTGACGGGCTGCCCCCTCTCGACCAACTTCCCTGGCGGCGGCTTCCCATTTGGTGGCGGCAACGGCGGCGGCTGGGGCAATGGTGGTGGTTGGGGTAATGGAGGCTGGGGCAACGGGGGTAATGGCGATGGCCCGCACGGTGACGGCAATGGCGGCGACTGGGGCAGTGGCAGCCCCGGACCTGCGGGCAGCAGCCCCATGACAGACGGTGACGGCTGGAACGACGGCAATGGCAATAACGGCAATGGTCCCAACGGAGATAGCTGGGGCGACAATGGCGGTCACTCGGGCTGGGGTCACGGCGGCTTCTGGGGCTTTGATGGCGACGACCACAACGACCATGGCTTCTGGAGCACGTCCCAGGACGGCTGGGCCTACCGCACGCGCGCCACCACGGTCACCACGGTCGTCACCGTCACTCTCACGAGCGGTCCTGGCTTCACGGGCCTCCGAACGGCCGTCGGCCCGGCGACCGTCGAAGAGGCCATGTCTGGCAGCACGACCAACACCATCACCTACTTTAACGCTGCCGCTGCTGCCGTCGTCGAGCCTACCGGTACGCCCGACGGCAGTTCCTCCGACCAGAACGGCGACTCTAGTGTCAGCGCTGGTGCTGCCATCAGCAGCTGGTCCGTGGTCCAGCTGGCCGGTCTCGCCCTCGGTACCTTTGTGGTTGTGGCTGGTTTGATGTGAGCGTGATGCTCAAGGACTCAAGGGTTTCCGCATGAAACTCTTCCATATATGACGATTGATGACCTATTCGAATAGTCTTGTTTTTTTTCCCTTTTCTTTCACTATTAAGATGATCTCGTTGTTTTTCAAATCAAATCATATTGTGCTGCTCATGTTGTAAAACGCCGTGCAAGAGTAAAATGGTCAAAATACAAAAAAAAAAAAAAAAAAAGGTTCTTTTCCGCGAGCACAAAGGCCTCTTTCGCCATGGAGAATCAACTCCACACATCGTCATCTTCTGCAATAACCTAGGTTGGCAAAAGGGGACCAGATGCTTGGACAGACGCTTGGGGTGGTGCTGCGGGAGGTGATTGCAGGGGCTGCTCGGCTTTCGTCTGGCTAGCTGGACGCAGCTGTGCATTGATGCATCCTTCCACCAAGCCATCGAGGTTCTGCGCATCTTCATCGGACGAGCCTGTTGCCGTCCATGTCCACCGACGCTGAACGACCGAGTCGAGAGACGAGGACGTAGACGACATCGCATCGGGCTGCATATCCTGCGGCCACGATCCCAGCAGGGCAAGCTGCGGTGCCGGTAACTGCACGATGGGACTGTCTGCGCTCAGCAGTTGGTCGACATCATCGGGGCTCTTGCTGGCGTCTTTTGCTGCCAGCACCATGGTCACGGCATTGTCGTTATCTTTGTCGTGCTCATTGACGGGCCCAATGGTGAATGCCAGCTTCCAAAAGGCATTGTTGACCTGTTGCACCTCCATGCCATCGGCCGAAATCATCCACGCCGTGTCGGTGCCCTGCTTGGACTCCCACTGCTGCGCCATCTGCCGCGCCCGCAGAGCCAGAACATGTGCCGTCGCATCGCCCAGGTAGGCCTCGACATCGCGCAGCGTGCCATAGTTTTCGGCCGGCGGGAAAATGTCAGCCAGAGGATTCGAGGGAATGGCTGTCGTCGACGAATCAGCAGGGCCAGGGACGGATGCAGGGCCATTGACTCCATTGTTGATGGGTAGCAGGTTCACCAGGTACTGCGAGCGCAGAGGCACCACGGTCGTACGGCTGCGAACTTGTATGCGCGTCTCCTCATTGATCTGGAGTTCAAAGGAAAACTCGCGCGGGCTCAAGAAGGATGCGCATAGATTTTCGGGTGCCGACGGCTGGTGCGGGCTTCGAGGCATACCGCCCATGCCGTTGTTGCTGCTCGCATAAGACGCCAGACGGCGCTCTGACAGTGTGAAGCGAGCATCGGTGTGGCCGACGCGATGGAGAATGGTGCACAAGTCCGAAAGGTATGCGGCCAGGTTCTTGATGGCCTTTTCGTACTTGACGTTGGCCAGGATCGGCCGCAGCATGTAGTACGTCTGCGGCGACGGCACGATATCGGTGGGCGGTGCTGGTGTCGACCGCTGCCGGAAATGGTCACGGTGGCCCTGCGTCAAAAAGAGGTGCAGTGCCGAGCACATGGTGTCGGCGATATTGTTGAGTCGCGCGTCGGCATTCTCCGTGGGAGCTGGCGGCTGCATTTGAAGAGGCTCAAAGGACACGGCACACTCTGTCCTGGCTCCCACGGCAAACACGATCTCTGCTCCTCGAAACGACACGCCGTGCGACACCATGAGCCGCGCCTCGCGGTTCAGCTCACGCCACAACTCTCTAGCATAGATGGTGTTGCGCGCCTCACGAATACGGTCCTCGAGCGGAGCCGTGGCGGGCAGCCGCGTCGGCAGCGATGACCGGCCCGTCTCGACCTCGTCTCCGGCACCCACCCTCCTCCGCAATGTCACAGCCACTGCCGACGGCGGTCCCAGTGAGGTCAGGTCGAGCGATGCGTGGCCGCCCTTGACCCGCCGCAGCGGCGCAAATCCGAGCGACTGCAGATCCGGCGCCGCCTCAGAGAAGCCAAAACGAACACGCAGCACGCGCCGCTGCCCGGGCGTCCGCGACAGTGCCCAGCCACGGTCGCGCACGGCCAAGACCTCGGACCAGTAGGTCTGCTCGCGCCGCATTTCCTTTCGCAGCCGTTTGCGCGCCGCCACCAGCAATGCCGACGCCCGGTCCATCGCCATCAGCTGCCATCCTGCGCACTCCGTCTTGTGGTCCAGCAACCGCTCCGCATTCGTGCGCGTCGTCTCGTCCAGGGCCTGGGGGTCGACTCGGCCAAGGCTGTTTTGCACAGCACGGGCTGCCTGCGCGGCATTGGCAATCCGGCCAGCACTCAACGTGCCGATGCCGACCTTGTCGCGCAAAACGGTCGAGAGCGTCTGCATCGCTTGCGTCGGGCGGTCTTTCGAGAGCAGGAGGGAGATGAAGTCGACAACAATAAGGCCGCTCTGCGTTGCGTTCCTATAAAAGGGCAACAATGTCAGTATGAACAGAGTGTCCCCTAAAAAGCCACCCCTTCCCACGAACACGTACTCCAATGCCGCCAGAATCTCGTCGCGCTTTTCAATCATCTCAGCAAGGCCCTTGGGCCGCTCATCAATGTCATCCTTTTCTGAGCTGGGCTCTGCCACCACATCCTCAGTCTCCTCTTTCTTGGACCCATTCTCTTCCTCCTCAATCTCCTTGCGCAGTCCCTCGTCCGTCAGGTCGCGGAACTCGATGCCTTGCGCCTTGAGGCGGACAACAAACTCGGCAATGCTAGTCGGCTCGTTGGTCGGCAGCGGCCATGGCCGGACCACGGGGTCATGCTGGCCAAACAGCCCCGAGGAGCTCGCCTCGCCGGGCGGATTGGACATGGCGAAGCGAGGATGCAAAGTTGTGGTTGTTCCTGACCTGCGCAGTCGACGCGTCAAGCTGCTGAACATCGCGAGAAGAGGTGAGTTGCAGTCACGTGTTGTCATACAGTGTATATTTACAGTGTTATTAGGCTTATAGCACTGTATCCGACTTACAATCAAAATTGGCCAATCAGTTTTCCCCCACGCAAGAGCCTCAGATTTACACTCGATGGATGCGTCATTCCGCGTCCCATTTTCTTGTTCTTACTTCCGTGCACCTTGTTGAGAATCAATATCTTCGCCAGCTTCTACCAGTACATGTACATATCAGCGGGCCGAAATGCCTGGTGTTACACATCTTTTGGATGTGGCCAGAAGGAAAACACGAGCGCCACGCAAAAGCTTGGCTGTGCGCCGGAAATTCGGCAGGGCTTTTGCTTCCATGCCGCCTTGCCTGCCCCCCCCAAATATCCCACAGCACCTGGATATTGAATTCACGAGCCTGTCTCGGAGCTCTCCAGACTCAAGTCTGACGTTAATCGAGATGCTCGAAATAATACGTACCTTGCAGAACTCAGCTGTCCTTTGTTTTGCTGGCGATCGTTGTTCTTTTTGCATGGATAGCCAGCCGTTCCCCGCACTCATCTTTGTCTACATGCACTTACTCAGGCATCTCCAAATCTCTCCCATGGTCCTTGTCGTCATCGAGAGCAGTCGATGTTTCTTTCTTTCTTTTTGTTTGGTTCTACTGCCCTTGAAACTTCGATCGCGCCTTCCTCAGAAAATTTGCATTCCGCCCACACGTGTTCCTTCCGCTTACGGCGTCTGGGCCGATCCCGCATTCCATCTGCCCGTCAAACGCTCCTTCTTCGCGGGGTGTTTTTCAGCATTCCTCCGCACAGCGCCGCCGATTTCAGCGACACTTTCGCCTGTCGGCGCCTGCGTGATTTTCAATACCCCACTGTAGACCACACCCCCCCATCCAACACCCATACAACAGACCTTTTTTATGGTGGGATGATGACTGATAAGAGATAAGAGCTCCTTCCACTTTTGCTCTCTTTTTCTATTGCCTCTTGTGTGGTGAGGGGACCTTTTTGCGATCGTGCCTTTTCCGTTGCCCGGATTTTGACAATTTCTTATATTTTTTTTGTAAAACTCTTCTTTTCCGGTATTCTTGTGAAACGCTCCTTCCTTCTCGTGTCTTGCACGGAGCCAATCTTTATTTTATGGGTGCACAAAACAGTGCTCCTTCCTCTAGAGCAACGGTATTCCGAATTTTGAATTTTGAATTTCCGTTCCGTCTTCCTCCCCTCTCCTTTTTCAGATCTATCGTCACTGGGGCATTTCGACTCGACAACCTCGCATATTTTTTTTCGTTTCATATTCCCAGCATCACAATACACCACCATGGCCGCTCCTCCGTCGACAGCGCCCATTCCGGGAGCGCCCAAGAAGAAGATCGCCATCATGACGTCTGGTGGCGATTCGCCCGGCATGAACGGCGTTGTCCGTGCTTGTGTTCGCATGGCCATTCACCTGGGCTGTGATGCCTACTGTGTCTACGAGGGCTACGAGGGTCTCGTGAGCGGCGGCGACTACATCCGCAAGATGGAGTGGCACGATGTGCGCGGCTGGCTGTCTGAGGGCGGCACGCTGATTGGCACGGCCCGCTGCATGGCCTTTTACGAACGTCCCGGACGTCTGACGGCGGCCAAGAACATGATTCTCAACGGCATCGACGCCCTCATCATCTGCGGTGGTGACGGCTCACTGACGGGTGCCGACAAGTTCCGCTCCGAGTGGCCCTCTCTGATCCAGGAGCTCGTCCAGACGGGCCAGCTGACGGCCGCCCAGATCGAGCCCTACAAGCACCTCAACATTGTCGGCCTCGTCGGCTCCATCGACAATGACCTGTCGGGCACTGATGCCACCATTGGCTGCTCGTCGGCCCTCGCCCGCATCTGCGAGATGGTCGACTACATCGAGGCCACCGCCTCGTCGCACTCGCGTGCATTCGTCATCGAAGTCATGGGCCGCCACTGCGGCTGGCTCGCTCTCATGGCCGGCGTGGCCACGGGCGCTGACTTTATCTTTATTCCCGAGAAGCCGCGAGAGGACAGCTGGCGCGAGGAGATGTGCGAGGTTGTCCAGAGAGTAAGTTCTTTTATCCAGCATCCCATGATGCCTCGTCGAGCACATGTACTGACCGCCAAAGCACCGCAAACTCGGCAAGCGCAAGACCATCGTCATTGTGGCTGAGGGCGCCCACGACCGCCACGGCAACAAGATCTCGTCCGAAATGATCCACAAGCTTCTGGCCGACAAGGACGGCCTTGCTCTCGACACCCGCATCACCACCCTCGGCCACGTCCAGCGCGGTGGCACGGCTGTCGCCTACGACCGGATGCTGTCCACGTTGCAGGGTGTCGAGGCCGTGCGCGCCGTTCTCGATGCCACCCCCGAGACGGAGACGTCCGTCATCACGATCACCGAGAACAAGATTGTTCGCAAGCCTCTGATGCAGGCTGTTCTTGAGACCAAGTCGGTGGCCAAGGCCATCGAGGCACACGACTTTGACCGCGCCATGCAGCTGCGCGACACCGAGTTCTCGGACCAGTACAAGTCGTACATGCTGACCACAACGGTCAAGCTCGACGAGTCTCTCATGCTGCCCGCCGAGAAGAGAATGAGAATCGGCTTTATCAACGTCGGTGCCCCTGCCGGCGGCATGAATGCAGCCATCCGCGCCGGTGTGGCCTACTGCATCTCGCGCGGCCACGAGCCCCTTGCTATTCACAACGGTTTTGCCGGCTTTGCACGCCACCACGGCGACAAGCCGCTCGGCTCTGTGCGGCCGTTTGACTGGCTCGAGGTGGACGGCTGGGCGAGCAAGGGCGGTTCCGAGATTGGCACGAACCGCGAGCTGCCCGAGGAGTCGGGCATGGAGACGATTGCCAACCTGATTGAGGAGTTCAAGTTTGACGGTCTCTTTATCATTGGTGGCTTCGAGGCCTTCCACGCCGTGTCGCAGCTGCGCAAGGCGCGCGACCAGTACCCGTCGCTGTGCATCCCGCTGGCACTGCTGCCGGCCACCATCTCCAACAACGTGCCCGGCTCCGAGTACTCGCTGGGCTCGGACACGTGTCTCAACGAGCTGGTGAGCTACTGCGACAAGATCAAGCAGTCGGCATCGGCGACGCGCCGCCGTGTCTTTGTCATTGAGACGCAGGGCGGCAAGTGTGGCTACATTGCCACGCTGGCCGGTCTGGGCGTGGGCGCGAGCGCCGTGTACACGCCCGAGGAGGGCATCAGCCTGGACATGCTGGCCAACGACGTCAAGCTGCTCAAGGACGTTTTTGCGCACGACAAGGGCCAGTCGCGCGCCGGCCGTCTGATCCTGGTCAACGAGAAGGCGAGCCCCGTGTACAGCGCCAAGCTGATTGCCGACATTATCCGCGAGGAGGCGCACAACCGCTTCGAGGCGCGTGACAGCATTCCCGGCCACGTGCAGCAGGGCGGTGTGCCGTCGCCTATTGACCGTTGCCGTGCTGTCCGCCTGGCCATCAAGTGCATCCAGCACCTCGAGGGCTTTGGCCGCAACGCGCACAACCGTGTCAAGAAGGACTCGATGAGCGCTGTCGTGATTGGCATCAAGGGCGCGAGCGTTGTCTTCTCGCCCATTGACCGGCTCGAGACCGAGGAGACGGACTGGCCCAACCGCCGCCAGCGCGACTCGTACTGGATGGGCATGAAGGATGTCGTGGACGTCCTCAGCGGCCGGCCAGTACACTCGCCGCCGGAGTCGGACCTCAAGGGTCTCGCGGCCAAGGATATCAAGCGCGGCATTTAAAAACAACCATGCCATGGGAACTGTGGGATCATCTATCACAACATCTACGGCCCATACATGGTCGGATTATAGCATAAAGCTATAGAACGCGAGTACGGAGTATGACATGAGGAGTCTGGTTAGGTTTTTCTTTTTTTTTTGGTTTCTTTCTTATTTTCATCTTTTTTTTCTTCTCGCTTGGCTTCATTTTTTTTGCGGCAGTTTTTGAGGCTTTTTTTCGCTTTACTTTTTTTTTTGCCGTTTTGCGGTCTTGTATCTTTCACTTGTCGAGTCTTTTTTTCAGTAATTCAATACCTACCTGTCACTTCCATCGCGTAAGATACTCGTACAATTTACCCATGTATGTGTATCGCGTATTTTTTTACTCCGTATCCCGTGCAGCCCTAGGTACTCTGTACAGTCTCACCCTGCCTACAGCGTACGAGATACTCTGAAGGGTGATGGTCTGACACCCTCTTCTTACATATCCGAGACAAGTACGGAACGGCGATTTCCGCCCGTTTTCTGGGGGGTTGCTTCGCATTTTGGTCATCAGGATTGGGTGTGTCTCTTTCAGATGGTGCACTTCTTCTCCTTTTGTTTTCCTCTTTTTTCTGTAATTTCGGACCAACAGCCCACTCAAATCCTAAAAACGATCCAGGAAAGAACATGTAAGCAAGCACCGTGTTGGCTGTTTTCCCCTTTGTGCAGTAATCCTGTCGACTCATCCTTTCATTTATCATTCCCTTGTGCCAGTCATAGCCAAATAATCCCCGTCCCGGGCGTAAACGTCAAAAGGCCGACGCTGTGCAGGAGCTGCAAGAACGTTGGGCTGTCCTTGCTCCCATCGGGCCCCAGCCTCTCTCCTCTTCCTCTTCCTCTTCTACGAATGGCAACGAGCGTGTGCTTGGCAGGATAAGGAGGATTGAAGGGGGCTGGAGAGTCTGCGATGGTAAAAAGCCCAGCAACTCTTTGGAGCATTCCCCAGGCCGTTATATGACGGGTATCTAGCTATTGGGCTGCCTATTTGGCTATTTGGCTATTTGCCGGTTGCCGTGTTGTATCTTACCTGATGTATGTATGCCCCATGCTTTTCTTGCGCCTTTTTGTCATGCCAGCCGCGTGCTCACAGCGGTCGCAATAGAAAAATCTAAATCCGTTTTTAAATCCTTCTCATGTGCGGATCGCATGCGCTTACTCGTCCTGCGTGGTATGGGATGTCCCAGCCCCCGTATAACAGGGTACGGACTAAGATACGGGGCATACAACAGTACGAAGTACCTACCTAGGTGGTGAGATACTTTTGCGTATGATAATCGCCTGTTGCATCATGATGCATTTATTTGCAGACCAAATACGTCACGGCGCCGGCAGATTTTCCATACCGCGTCTGTACGACACTTCTACTTCCGCACCTATAGACGAAGTAGACATACAAGTACTCCGTAGAGCACGCCGTGGTTTTTGATAGGTGCTTCGGGGAAACCATAATGCAGTTTTTCCCCTTTTTTACGGGAATACATCATAGGTCTAGGTCGCTGATGTCTGCTTATAAACACAGTGGGTGGGCATGCACCCCGAAATAAAAACCAGCTGGCTCAGATGAATAATGATTAAATGATGATCAAGTCCCCGAAAGAATGTCCCAAGAACCACCTAAAAACTGATACAACATGACCCCCCCAAACGCCCTAGAAAGTGCAAAAAATATTTTCCTCGCTTGACTACCTAGGTATGCGCTCGAAAGATATATCTAATCAGAACAAGAAAAACAAGCCACAGCGGCCAGGGCTCCTAGATCCATGCATGATTTTTAAAAGACATACTCCGTAAGAAGAAGAAAAGAAAGGAAACTAGAAAATATCGCCGAATCCCACGACTCGCTCCATGGGAATCTAGTCTCACCTGTTGCATTCACCACCAAAGAGACGAAAAGGCTTGGCATTGCTCATCCGCCGCTCGGCATTTGCAGATGGGGGGTGCCCCATTACATGATCCACGGCCGAATACACGGTCTGTACAGATGTCTCTTTTTTTGGCAAGGACCAGCATAGGGCCCAGTAATAATATACGGAGTACATGTATCTTACATTACACCACCTTTCATCGTATATTTGTGACGAAAAAAGTGCGGATCGGTCAAAGACGTCTCCGTCGCGCCGGTCTTTCTCTCTCTCTCTCTCTCAGGTGACCCTCTTGTTGTCGTTCAGATCAGGTTTTTGTTGCCTTTTTTTTTGTGTTCTCTGTTTATTAGTTGATTTCTTGTCTCCCGTCACATGGTCTTTTTTTGTGTATGCTTTCAAATATGGCCTTGTTATGCAGTCTTCGCCTAGGCATCAAGCCTTGTTCGGCGTTGTGATGTGTTTGTCCTAGCGTTTTGTCCGTCTTCGGGGTTAACGAAACGGAGCAACTGTCAGAAAAGTGCCTGGTGCCCCGAAATGAAGATTCATTCAGTGTACATGTACGAGTACATGCCTGCCCGCTCTGGGCCCTCTATTTCTGTCTGCTTCCCCCCTGAATCGCTTTCCCACGACGTGTTCCCCCACCGTATTACGAACAAGGGTACATGCCATGCTGGCACAGTTCGGAAAAGCGGCTCACACGACAGTCCTGAGCACATTGTAAGATACTCGTACATGTAAGATACGGACGAAAAGAAAATATGCATCATTTCCGGTCCATGCGCGCCGTTATATGGGGATTAGCCTTTGCCTGTTTGGTTTTCTGTGTTTTCTGTGCGTTCTGTGTGCCGGTATTTTCCACAAAACCTTAATTCCTGCCTTTTTTTAGGCTCTTTCCCGCCTCTTTTGGGGCTCCTTGTGCTCGCGTGTTCGGCGTTCGCCACGTTCACCTACCCACGAGATGAGGGGTGTCGGGCCCTGAAGTCTCCAAAAATCGCCAAAATACTTCAACGCGAGAGCAGAGGAATGCCAAATGATGCAAAATGCATAAAAGTTGTGCCTGGCAAAGTCTCGGTGTATCTTGCATGTACTTTCCGCGTGAACCTGGACACACGACGAACACAAAAAACACACTGAAAAACGACCGCCGAAAGGTATCAATACATGTACATACCATTTCATAATGGGGACCGCACATATCGTGCCCAGAAATGCTACCAACTCCGCGGACCCCCCGTCTGACGCCCCGTGGAAATCCTGTTCTAGAAGAAAAGAACAATAAAAAAGATGGATGCGTTCAATACACCCCCATCAAGGAACCGCCCGAAAGATGCCAAGACAATGCCAATGGGGCCCATCGCGATGGGAACGCGGTTTATTCTCTAGGCTCTGCAACGCTCTGCGACGATGCTGATGCTGTCGTGACCAATAATCAAAGTACCAGGCGCGTGCCCCAATGTCCCATCCTTTGCCCGGCACGGCAATGCGGCATCGACAAGAAAACAGGGCGGGATGCAAGTCCGAATGAGAAATGGCTCATGGCTACATACAGCAGTGTAGTGCCCCTGGTCTCGTGGGCTCCTTTTGCCCCGTGCATGGCCCTGATCATGGCATCACAACCCTCATGGCCATCGCGGTCTCGATCGACATCCCCTAAAACATACAGAATAATGTCTCGCTCTTTTGAGGGGGGAGGACCTCGCGCTTTCACGGCAGGAACGCGAACCGACGGCGACAAGATGGTGATAAACAACATGAACAATGCCAAAAGTATCTTGCACCAAACAATGCACATAATACACCCGCGAACCTGTGTGACAAGGCCGCCAAGCCCATTTGGACTCGCAATGCTGTCCTCTTTTCCTCTTTTGCACTTTTTTTTCCCTGCATAAAAAGACAAAGTCGATCAAAAACATGCCGAACACCGACCCCGATTCCGCGGGGTGCGGCGATGTTGATATTTTGTATTCTTATGGGGAATGGATACAGGTCTGGACTGCTCTTTTCGGCCATCAATCATGTTTTTTTACTCTTTAAACTTTGCCGATTTTGACCCCGTGATACAAACTATCGACTAAATCTACAGGAGGCTGGATGCTTTGAAACTGGAAACTTGAAACTAACATTTTTTTGGATTTTTTATTATCCTCGGCAAAGGATTTTGTGTCGAAGGCGATATGTCTATGAGTTATTGTTGCGCGCAGCCGTTATCTTTATGCTTCTTTTTTTTTTGTGTCTAGGGAGCTAAGTGTCTTTTAGCCCGGATTGTCATGCACAAAGCGCTATTTCTCAGCGTGATAGAATCTACAAAAAAGTACTGGCTCTTTTAAACAACCAAATGCTACAGCCCATGACAGCACATTGCTTGCATATCTCATAGCCGAGCTGCGCTTCGAATTGATGCAAAAACCGGCTAGTGATTCACAGATGCCGAAACAAGTCCAATACTATATAACTGGGCAAAAATGAAGCTCATCAAAATCCAAAACTCTGGTTTGTACTATGAAGAATAAAATAATCATCGCAGTAAATTCGGCCATTGCAACTAGACCGAGCCGAGGAAGTGGGTCTCGCGAGTGGAGATCTGCCGGCAACTTTTTTTTTGGTGTAAGACGACAATGACGGTGCGGCGTAAGAACGGACGAATCATACAAAAATACAGGCACGAGGCCATAAGGACTACTCGTAGAGAGTCATCAGAAGCTCACAGCGACATAAAGATGTAATTAATCTACAATGCAGAAGTTCGTAAGAGGCAAAAAAAATTCACTGGCTCGAGAAAAAAATTGATGTGAGGGCATTACTTCGGCGGCGTCTCGGTGAGACGACAAAACCAAACAATACTGCTAGAAAGACCAGAGTGCGGAATAGAGTCCATGCTCCATAAAAAGTTGAAGAAAATACAGGCCCAGCAAACATGAGACAGCTTTTTTTTACCCTTCCGACCATGTACAAAGTATATTACACGCGAATAGGCGAACAACAAAACAATAATAGACAAGCAGCAGCGACCGTTTTCACTGCGGACGAACCAAGAATAATCATGCTGATCCTTTTATTTGATCGTCTGGCCCTTTGCCCATTGATCATCATCTCCCCCTCTTCTCGGGCTCTGACCATTTTTACTCTGCACGACTCCGTATTATTATTATCATTGAATGGCCCGCTATGGAAATCTTCTCGAAGGTCCTGCTGACGGAGTGTGCCGCTAAAAAGTGGGTATAGTGGTAGTACAAGAGAAATGTATCTTACACGTATCCCGTTCCCCCAAAAAGCATCCTGCGGATACAGCAGTGTTACAACCCCCCAGAACGGAGTATTCCGCACAGCGCGGCGAGCCAGTGCGGGCTGTTTTCATGTGAGGTATTCCGCGCCGTACGCAGGATTCGGGCATTTCGATGCGGGCTTTTCTAGCCTTTTTCCTTCTTTTATTTCTCCCCTTGCTGTATGCCATAACGGAGTAAGTATGTTTTAGGGGGGGACCTTCTCCTTATTGACAATTATTCATTTTTTTTAAAAAAAATTGTTTTTTTTTTTTTTTTTAATTTTTTGGCCAGCCATTGACGGGCTGTACAAAGCACGAGTACGATAGCTCTTGGGCCGGCCCGTAGTGAGAAAAGTACTTTTATATCCTCGTCTTTTTTGGTTTCTCCCTCTGCTGACATTTTGGCGTCCCTTGTGCACGCCGTTTCGGCAGCCATTATTCCAGTGTATAAAGTTGTGCACGCGCTATGTACTCCGTACTCGTATCGTAGTCCCGTATTTCTCACGACCTACGGAGTACCGTATAAAAATGTCGAAAAAATATAGGTATCTCCACGCGAAAAGAAACGCCGAGATGTCAAAACGGGTCTAAATGAAAGAAAACGGCGCCAATGCTGACAGTTATTTTCCTCTTTTGGGCACGAGGGCTCCGTATTTCGGTTATTTGGAGTTTTATTCTTGTGTCTCGCGGCTCGCTATTGTAATCGATCGTCGGCACTCCGTTTGTGATTCCAAAGGGCAAAAAGGGTCTCTCTTACCCGAGACGCTGCAAAAAAGCAGGAAAAGCAGTTATGAGCATGTCGCATGCTGTACGTCTTACTCTGTGTCCTATCCCCGTGTGTACACGTAGGTTTTGTGAGAATGATTCCATGAGTTACTATGAATGATGCGCACAGTAGGGGACGGAGTTTGTTGTTTACTCGTCCAAGACTCCGTCTTGTCACAACGGCGATCTACTTTGTGTAGACGAGGCGGATTGTCCGTCGCAAATGGTGGCCCCGACAATGGCCTGTGACGGAGTTACCGCTTTTGCACTACTCTACAACTGCTCTGATAAAGTATGAATGCACGTTGTGAAAGCTCTGCCTTGAAGGCACCCGAGGCGCCACGTGTGGCTTGGGACTACCATTGACGGTGCCGTTCGCACGCTGTACGGGAATATCGCCGTACGTTACCTACTCCGTATGTCAGCTCTGCAGCGGTGCGTGCCATCTTCATACCCTTGTAAGCTTGTTTACTTCTTCTACGGGATTATCGTCAAAGCCTTTTTTAGTAGATGCGCATATTCCTGTACCCTGCCAACTTACGCGTCCCTGCGCATCTTACGTGTATTGTCAACGCGTCCAAGTCGTTTAAAGCGATTGCCTACAGAATAAAGCACTGCATCTGCCAGTTGTTTGCAGAACGTGCCCAGACATGCCCAGATAGGCCCAGGCGTGCCCAGATAGAAATGCTACTGCCTAACGCCCTGGGTGCTTCTTGGCTTTGGTGGCTTGGCTTCGCTTTGTGACAGTTCGTTCATGATATGATTTGTGTGCTTTTAGGCGCCCTTGATTTTTTGGCAAACTGGTGCCTTTCTCGTATTTCGCTTTCTTTCATTCTCCGTACGAAGTAGGGATTTGCTCAAGTCGCACATCCGCCCAAGTACCAAAAGAAAAGTCAGCCTACAACCCCTGAAATATTATAATGTGAGGATATTGTCAAAGTTTTCCATCGCGCAAAATAACCGTTTCCATTTTGTCGTCGAGTGCTATTAACCCCGCGTTTTTACACTATGCGTGCTCATTCAGCTCGTCCGTTTTATGCGCCGTCTCGGCGGACCAAAGCCTTTGTCATCAAGACGAAGAATCCAAACATGATCAACAAGGATTTGCCAGGCAAGGATCATGCTTTCCGACCAAATCTCTTTTCTATTCCCCCGCAAACTTTTCGGTGTCTGCAGGCTGTAGAAATAAGGTCCCAGCGCGGCGGACTTGCCACTGGCGGAGTGCGCACTTTTAGTATCTTGCATGTATATTCTAATACTTAGGTGTAAACAGAGTAACTCCCAATAAAAGGGGCTATAGGCAGGGGTGATGCTAGGAATGCACTATTATGCGATGGCATGCGATCATATGCAGCCAGCTTACTTTGACAGCTTACTCGTACTTTGACCCTTTTTGCAGGTGCAAGCGAGAGTCTCGTCTTTGCATGGGGAAAGGCCTACTTTCTTCTCGGCTGGAGAAAAAAAAATGAGAGCCGAGAGCGAGGCCAGAGAGGCAAAACCAAATAATAATAATAAACAAACAAACAAATAAATACGTGATAAATAAATAATGCTTCTGGTTCACATATGTCGTCGCCAATATACGAAAATACATGTACCTGGGAACTGGTGAATACACACAGACACACTAACACGCCGGTGTACATCTCCCGGCACTGACCGAAGCTTTGGGCTCCATGTTGAGCCTCCTTGACGTCGACGGGCAACGTACAGCACATGGCTGTCGTCATAGACAAGGAGATATGATGTATGGCCACTCGGGATGTATTGTTCCATGGTTGCGTCTCTGAGCGTATTGTTTTTCCTCGCCTCCTCTTTTTTTACTTGATCATTTGGCATACGGACTTCCGTCTCCGTTTCCGCTTTGTAAGTTGTGACGCACCTTCCATCTGCTCTCAACGTCTGACGTCTCAAAACTTTTTTTTTCTTTTACCTGCATAGGTACAGTGCACACAAGTGGATTATCTTAAAAGCATCACATTCACCTGACATGACAGCCCGGCTCAAAGGACACCCTTCCCCAGGTGAAGCAAAAAAAA
>JAGKRZ010000102.1:0-66280 GCA_020002355.1 Intubia oerlemansii
GGGGGGCGACAAATGATGGCAGACAACGTCACGCCGCAAGGTGCGTATGCTTCGAGACAGGCTTCCTCGGCAGGAGTGGGCAGGACGGGATTCTCTTGCTGCAAGTAATGAAACTCTCAGTTTTTGTGATGTGAGAAAAGACGTAGCTCTGAATAGAGTTAGTGCTCGTTCTCGCATTGTTCGAGCAGTCGACTTGTCGATCTCGCAGAAAAGGCGACGTACCTGGGGCTTCTTCTTTTGTGGTATGTGAAGTGAATGACGTGTGTGGTCAAGCGAGCGCCGATGGACAGAAACGACAGACAGCGAAAGGCGGCGTTCGAAGATGCGAATCGGCGTCAATGCAATAGTTGGTGGTAGTGGGAGATTATGAGAGTAGGAGAAAAGACCAGAAATGGGAAGATTCACAAGTCCCAAGAGATGGGCGCAATGGGAGTCGTAGAGGTATGGAAGAAGAGGAGCGGGAGGAGGAGGAAAGAGAATGGGGAGAAGGAGCAAATGCAATGCAATAAAAAAAAAGGACGAAACAAGAAGGAAGTGAACAAAAAAAAAAGACCAAAAGACGGAAAGAGCTGTAAAAAGAAGAAGGAGCAAGGCGCACACCAAGAAAAAAAAAACCAAAAATGTCGGAAAGAGGAAGGAGGGGGGCAGTAAAAGGAAGGAGCAAACAAGAAACGACGGTGCTTTGCTTGGCCGTAACAACAGTAAAACGTAAAACGGCAGTGACACACAGAAGAGCAAAAAAGGCAAAATGTGTGTGAGATCTTGGCTCTAAGCGGAGGAGGAGGGGTGGGTGCTTGCGGCGGGCCTGTCCAGTGAGCGACGGGCAACGTGTCAAGGGAAGGAGCAGGGGGTGGCGGCAGGGGAGCCAAAAGGGAAAGGAAGGAAAGGAGAGGAGAGGAAGGGGGTGGTGTGAAACACGCAAAACAGCATCGTGTGTCGCAGCGTTGCGTGAAAGGGCCTTTTTCAGCAGAGGGAAGGAGCGACGGGCGAACGGTGGATTGCCCCGTAGTTTGCCGGCGTGCGCGCGCACTCGAAAACAGCAGGGCCGGGGCCCTTCCAGACTGCATCGCGCCTTCCTTGCACGCTCTCATTCCCTCTCTCTTTCTCTTTCCTCGTACTCTCTCCTCGTACTCTCTCCTCGTACTCTCTCTCTCTTTTTCTCGTTTTTGTATTCGCGTCACATTTTGCACCTTTCTGTTTATTTCCGTGTTTCGTGCTCTTTCTCCAATTTCTTGGCTCTTCTGCCCTCTTGCCATCTCTGTTTCCTGTTTTCAATAATACGACTTTGCATACAAAGCACGGTGTGGTTGGGCCTCGTGTCAAACATACTTGCTCGCCCTTTACTCTTTTCAGCGGTCTCTTTAGCTTGTTTTACTTTTGGGGCCATGTGTTGGACCAAACGTGCTGGTCAGGGGTTTGCGGCGCTATTGGCTTTTAGCGGCTATGGGGTTTCCAGTGGCAGGCGCGATCCGCACCAGGCATTTTGATCTGACAAAAAGGTCCAGGGCCAGTACGAGTAGTACATGTATATGTACATGCACACAGAGGGAATTACTCGAGGCAGCCTGGCCAGCAGGACAAGCAAGGTCTTGTGGCCTAGTGCTTTGTATGATCTTATGATCCTACGATGCTCCTATGATCCTATGATCCTGTATCATGTTGGACGATCCTGTAATGGAAGCCGCATACGAGAATGCAAAACGTGAGCATTGTACCGTGTGTCAGTTTTCTGCAACTCGTGGGAAAAGAAGTACATTGTACAAGCACAAACAACACTCGGACGTGCATCCGCAAGAGCCCATTCTTTGCTGGTATGTACATGTACTCCGTATATGTACTTTATGCTTGTTCTCTGTACTCGTACACATACGGACTCTTCCTCGCACCTTGCAAGACCCATGTATCAAAAGAAAAGAAAAAAACGATCGCTGTCTCAGCGCACGTCGTCCATGAATCCATGAATCCCCGAGTCCACGCAAATCCACGAATTGGCGGGCGATCTGCTCGTTTCTCCTCCACCAGTGTTTGAGAATTGCCTCCTGCCTTGTCTCGTGTTGTCCCTTTTTTCCTCTTTTTCCCTTTTTAGTGCCCTCTATTTTTTTCCCCGTTCCCTCCTTGTTCCCTCCACTTGTGTTTCCATTTGTGCCTGGTTTTTTGCATTCTTCTTCTTCTACTGGGTACTGTGTGTGCTGCAGAGCGGAGCATAGCGGATCATAGCGGAGCCGCTGTGACATATTGCAGGGGTCTCTTTGTCCCGTGTGGTATCGTTTTCTGACTGCCTCGTTTTCCTCGTCTACGGAAAGTTTTTTTTTTTTTTTTTTTTTTGCCTCTCTCTCACTGCCCTTTATTTCATTTTTTTCTCACCATTGTGTCGTCCCGTGTCATCCTTTAGCATCGTGTTTTGCTTTCTTTGCCTCTCGTCTCTTGATCGTGTATTGTTTCCTCCCCTTGTCGGTTTTTTCCTTGTACCCTGGCCGTGGTATGACACAATACATATTTGTATATATTCCCCTGTGATTTTTGCGGCAGCTTGCCGAGATACGAGGACAACACGAGACATGGCACGGGGGCGACGTCATAAAAATAGATGAGGAAAAATGGTTCCACTGGATATTGTTGATGAATTCATTGTCTGTTGTCGCCTCTCCGTTCTTCCATCTCACCCCCTTTTTTTACTTGCATCGGTTGTGATCGGCACATGGCCATCACGATCAGATCGCAAACCCATGCCTTGCTCTTTTTTGTTGCTCATGTGCATACACTCGCACATGTACACGTAATACGTATGATATTTATCTCTTCCGCGGCCCGCATGCCATGTTTTCTTTTCTTCTCTTTTTTTTCTCTTTCCTGACAGCTTTGCATGTCCAGACACGTCCGCTGTTTCGAGTGCTCGCTTGTCGGGTATCAGGCGCCGCCGATCACCACGCCAGCCCGCATAGTCAAAACGCTAGCACTTCTTTTTGACGCACGCCGGTTCAGACCGTTATCGGGCTTTTAACAGTGGCCGTTTTGTGCCGGACTTTGTCGAGTTTCGGTGGGCACCTACGAGTAGGCTGTGATTTTCGTCGGAGGGTGAAGTTAATACTAAACTGATGGAATATGTGCTAGTATAAATGTATTGGATTTCATACGTTATTCAATATTCATTATTTTCTTCTATTCATTTTTATCTATTTAATTATTATAGTTTATATTTTTTGAAAAAAAAAAACCCACTCATTTCCATGCCTCCCCGCCCCTTCGCCTTCGCTTTTGCCTCACCTCCCGTCCCGTTCATGCCCATGTCATCTCATCTATGTGGTAGTTCCCAGGCGCCTCGGCGTCAGCAGTGTTACAGCAGAGCTCGCAGCCTCGGTCTATCACGTTCGCGACTCTGTTGCACACAACCCTAATCGGGCCGCTGGGGCCACTCGCGCTGTCTCATCCGACGTGTAAAAGCCTGTTGCAGATGAGAGTTTACAAAACATCTGCACAAGGTTCCATCTACAAAAGAGGACACTCTGCAGCGATTCGACACACCATGCATACCAAATACCAGACCGAGTCTGTCTTGCAGTCAGTTGACTGTGCCGTTATAAATCAACCCTGCCATAGAAAAGCATGTGAACTTTCTGACCTGCCTACCGCCTGTTTAGCAATCTTGAAGATCGATGCCCATTTCCCTCACCATCTCCGTACCATACTCGCTGCATCTCGTCCCCATCACACATCTTCGGCGCTTAATGCAGTAAATCGTGAACTGTCCAATGAGATCGCAGCGAGCCACAACCACTGCAAGAGGACATTACACATACACGCGCACACCCACGCACACTCACGCACACTCACGCACACACGCTGCTCTCTTCAAAGTATTGTTTCGCCCAAAACTAGTTTTCCCAACAATCTGCGCGAGAATATGCATGCACGCCCGGCGCAATGCATGCTCCTGCCATGCCAAAAGTCTGCAGAGATCCAGACTGACCTCGACCCGGGCCCAAACCGGAACCGACAGGCCAGATTCCTCAAGCCACCACATGCACGACGAGAACTGGGAACAGTAATGCACAAAAAAGGCAAATATTTTCACCGGCATATACGAACTGCTGTCGGGTCGAGAGTGACATGTATATCTATGTATCTTACTCCGTACATACTCCCGCCTTAAGCTACTCCGTACTCCGTACTTTGCAGGAGGCCCGGTACTCATTGAAAACGGGCGAGTTATGGCGTGTTAGCACGCAAAAGTACTCTTCCACCAAAATTACGCTTCAGAGTACATCATGACATAAGCATGCCTCTTTTGCCTGTCTTATCGGGGCCAACGCCCCGCTAGCGCGCAGACACTCACCAAAAAAAGTTTATCGCTGCAACAGCGAGGAAAAAAAGTTGCAAGGCTGACGACACTCGAACCTTTTGGTCGTACTGCTACGTTATTTGACGACAGCCGACGACAGCACAGACGATTGCAACACCCAGTACTGTCACCACACACACACACACACACACAAAATGTCGACAAGAGCAAGACGGACCAAGGCGGAGCCGGAGGATGCCGAGATGGCTGATGCGCCGGTGGCCGTGACCGAGGCTGGCGAGACGGCACAGGCCGAGGGCACGGCTGCGGACGTCGATGTCGATGGCCAGGGCCAGGCTGCCGAGGGCGCCGAGGGCGAAGAAGAGGAGGACGAGGAGGAGGACGAGCCACAGCGCGTGCGCATGGTATGTGGACAGCATAGGACTTTCCCTGGGGGGAGCTATCCTGGAAATGCCACCATTGGAACTATGCTGACTCTTTCTTTTTCTTTCCTCGAATACAGCTTCCCGGCTCAACTCCTACAGCTGCATCGTTCGAGTTTCTCGAGGAGGGCCACACTCTGGGCAATGCCCTGCGCTTTATCATTATGAAGAAGTACGTCGATTGTCGACCGTCGACTGGCTCCCCCAAAACTGGTTGCTTCTCTTGCTAACCCTTTCTCCCCTTCTTCCAGCCCCGATGTCGAGTTCTGTGCTTATGCCATTCCTCACCCTAGCGAGGCCAAGATGAACATTCGCATACAAACATACGGTAAGTCGAAAGCAGGTTCAAGGTTTAAAGGTCGCAAGGCCGAGACGGAGGGTGAAAAAGAGAGAGAGAGAGAGAGCTGCTGCTAACAAACAACAGAGGGCACTGCCATTGATGCACTTCAAAAGGGCCTGCGTGATCTGCAGGACCTCTGCGACGTTGTCGGCGACAAGTTCTGGGAGTCGCGCAACAACTTTGTCGCCAAGGCCACCGCGGCGTAAAAAAAAAAAGCATACTGTTTCTCTCTTCATCGCCTGTTCGGCTTTCTTTTCTTTTGTTTGCATCTTCTAGTGCACGGAGTTGGTCCTGCTTTTCTTTTTCTGCATTTATTCACCATGTAGACAATCTTACTGCGTCTTTTCTTTCCCCCTTTTTACTCTTTCCTTTGTTGCCGATTCACTTCCAGGGAGACGTATCTCATGACGTAGTTTTCAAAACGTGATATGGTTCTTACTCTCTCTTTCTCTCTCGCTAGGACGTGCAATGCACGCGTATATACAAATGATCCATTCCACCGTATCCGTCATGCAAATAAAAAATAAGAGATCAAAGATGAGACTTAGTTGCGGCCCTACTTTCGTCAGTATGTGATGGTCCTAACGCCCGTGTAAAACACCTGGGAGTACTCACCTCCAGGAAACCCTGCATAAAGCTGGTCGGCAGTTTGGGTCCCTGCTTGAACGACTCCTCCTTGAAGTAGCCCATAATGTGTGTCGTCTGGCGCCAAAAGTTCATCGTCTCCTGGTAGTCGGCGTTGCTCTGGAACAGCAGGACGTCCACCACCGGCAGCTTGTTGACAAACCGGTGGCGCTCAAACTCTTGCCGGATGCGTGCCCGGACAACAGAAATGGGCAGAGGGACGGAGTACATGGTCTGGATCTCGGGGGCCTGGAGGAAGGGGAAAAAGCAGTTAGTTCTCTATTCAATCGCTTGCTTTCTCGCCGTCCCTCCTTTTTTTTTTTCTTTCTCTTTCACATACAGCGCGGATCCATTCGCGGTAGGCAGACAGAACCCGCGTCCGGGCCTGGGCCCAGCTTGTTGCTGCACAGACTGTCAGTAATGGCCCCTACAAGTCCCATCCAAGTCCCATCCATCTTCATTGATCTCATGGAAGAGACGCACATTGCCGCGTGAGGCGGGCAAGCTCTGTCGGGGTGGCCGGCATGTCGAAGGGGGTCGTATCGAGAAACCGTAAATTGGGGGGAAGGGTAGGAAGAGGAGGACCGCAGTATCTTGTGCGGCGAATGGCGTCGTCGAGCGCTGTCGTCGCGAGGAGGATTGGAGAAGGGCGAGAAGCTCGACGGAAAAGCAGGACGTCGTCGATGGTCGTTTCGCTATGCCTCGAAATTCGGCGCAACTCTCGTTCCTCCCAATTCTGGGCGCGCCAGTTTGCACGTGACGCAAATGGGCTCATAATCCTCAACGTGATTGGCCAACTCCAAGACCAGGCCATTTATGATGACTAAGCAGCGACGCCCTTTGCGAGGCGCTGCCCCATGTCCCACTACGATTTTCGCCTCACGGCGACAGCCTTGCGACAAGCGGGCAACCCAAAAACAAAACACTTCTTCGACAGCCCATCGCGACGTTGCCACTTTTTATCGCGACAAGGCACGATCACCACCATCATAATCATACGGCCAAAAGGTCCATTCCTCCGCAGCTAGACATGCCTCCGATTCGCCACGCGTCCAAGCGCAAGCCGCCGCCAGAGGGCTTTGACGACATTGAAGATGATCTCCTCATTTTTGCCAACAAGATGAAGGACGCGCAGCAGGCGCCGACGGACGGCATTCCCAAGCACCAGGCGCAGTGGCCCATCTTCCAGATTGCGCACCAGCGCAGCCGGTACATCTACGAGCTGTACTATGAGAAGGAGGCCATCAGCAAGAAGCTGTACGACTATTTGCTCAAGAACAACTATGCCGACGCCATGCTCATTGCCAAGTGGAAGAAGCAGGGCTACGAAAAGGTGAGCAATGTTTTCCATCCTCGCGAGACGTTGTATAACAAGATCCACCACTGACCACCATATTAGTTGTGCTGCCTCCGCTGTGTCCAGACCAAGGAGACAAACTTCAACTCCACGTGCATCTGCCGCGTTCCGCGCGCCCAGCTCAAGGAAGACCAGGACATTCAGTGCGTCAGCTGCGGATGCCACGGCTGTGCCTCGAGTGATTGAGGAGATTTGGGAGCAGATGTCCAACAAACACGAAAAGATAAAGACTTTTCTTTTCTTTTCTTTTTTTTGCCCTCCCAAAGGGGAAAAAACACGGCAACGGCCGCTGCCGGCCGAGGAGGCTGTCTGGCGTGGTCCATTTCGGCGAGACCTTTGCGATACCCCCTTCCTTACAACTTTTTTTCGACGCCACGATAAGACGATACACTTGCGATGTCGACCGTGGGATACTCTGCGGCTTGGGAGTTTTCCCTTTGGGGGAGGATACAGGTGACGATCTGCGTTGCGGCTGCGCGCTCACCCTCAACGAGGCTCTTCCTCCTGCTTCTCAAGCCAATCTCTTTTCTCAACGGTGCGGATCGCCTTCTCTTGGCCCAATCAATATACACAAAAAACAAGGATATATCATGATTTTCAAACAGTCAATGCTAATGCTTTTTTTTCTTATTTACGTTTCATTTTTGTTAGAGAAATATTGAGCTGTCATGCTTCCGTGAGTCGTGCATTCATTGGTTTGCCTTTTTTTCTTTTGCTATTTTTTTTCTTGTCCGCCTGTTTCGTTTCACCGTCTCGCAAATCCCGTTTTGCCGCCTCGGCCAAATCTCACGCTTCGTGGGATGAAGCTCATGGCCGACATGGCTCCCGACAGGTCATCCATGTCGACGTCTGGTGGTTCTACGGGCGCAGCAGATACGTTGGCAGTGCTGGCAATACTGTCGGGCTTTGCAGGAGCGGCGGATGCCTCAGTGCTCTCGCCCATGCTCTTGTCGTTCTTGTCGCCGGTGTGCTGTGCTGCTTTTGTTGCCACAGCCGGGGATGCCTTTGCGGCTGTTGCTGCTGCTCCTCCGGCGGCCCCTCCTGCTGCTGCTCCCTTGAGAGTGTCTTTGAGACTCTCTGCTCGTCGCCGCGCGGCGGTGCTGCTGTTGACTGTGCCGGCCGACGACCTGCGCCGATGACGGCCTCCGCCGCCGCGGTCATCGAGCAGCGAGTGTCTGCCGTCGGTGCCGTACTGCGTGATGGCAAAGAAGAAGTTGTTGGGGAAGCCGTGCTTGTCAATGAGGTGTCGACGTCGCTTGTCCGCCGAGCCGCATTTGCGCTCACAGTCCTCAACAAAGCAGGCGAACTGGGGACATTGGTTAGCACGATATACGGGAGACAAAGGGGGACAAAAAGGCAAAAAAGGTTGGGCAGGCGCGCAGGCAGACGTACTGTGTGCTCTCCTCGCTCGCGCCGGACGGCAACAAAGGGGTCGTGGCACTCGTCGCCGTGCAGACGCAGGTACAGCGGCGAGGGAAAGTTGCGGCGGCACTCGATGCAGCGGTTGAGGTGCTCCTTGTTGTAGTGTGACTCGTACGCCTCGTATGACGCAAGGTCCACCTGGACGGGATGCAGCAGACAGCTCATAGCTGGTGATGGGGGCGAGGCTGAGTTGGTGTTCTCGGCGTCGTCGTCGTCGGCAATGGCAGAGTCGTGAGGTGATGATGGTCCTTTCGCCACAGGTGGAAGAGTCGCACTCGGCGTCGGCAGTGCGTCCTCGGGTTCGCGTGCGCGCTTCATGTGGTCGCTGTGACCAACTTCATGTGCTTGAGGTCGTCAGCCTTGGGCGGTTTCGGGCTGATTGAATTCAGTCCAAAAAACGTACATGAGAGATCCACGCTTTTTAGTCACCGCCTTTTAGACCTGCATATGCAAGATTCCCCAGCTCTGTCTCGTATTGCCTGGTGTTGCTGTCGTGCTGTCCTGAAGACTTTTGCGTTCGGTTTAGTGTGTTCAGGGCCTTGACAAAAGTTTGTTCAAATGACTTGTTTTGGCCGTTTAAAGCGTTGAAGAATCAGAGTGTGGCAAGCCGCGACATAACAAAGAGCTGAAGTGCGAATGGGAATCAGAAGCAGATGCTTGAATGGCTACAGCGTGGGGAAAGTGCTGATTTAGCGTTTGGGTCGTAATGATTAGCGGATATGGCCCTGTATTGGACTAATATTTCCCTGTATTCTTAACCTATATTCTCGCCCTGCGACTATGGCTCAACATGCGTATCATGCCATGTGACGACTCAACAAATTGCCAGCTGGGCTCTTGGGTGTTTCTGTAAAAGAAAAGTGAGTATTCCTGTGAGAATAGCGGTGGTCACTGACTATTGAGTATGAGTTTCTTTCCATGGATTGTCTTCCAAACTCATGCCGAGGTTCGCTTCTTGTCTTGACTTCTCGGAGGCTTCAATATTACGCTCACTATATTAGACTGTTAAGGGTTTGCTCGACGGGCTCATCTTCAATATAGATTCCTAATAAATTAAGAGTAACGAGGCAGTTGGTCTGGATTTATAGCGGCGCTTTATGCAAATAATAATGCTTTGAAAACAGGAAAAAAGAAAACCCAGAAACCCCGAGACCTTTATATTTCAGAGATCCCTGCCACAAAGCGATAGATGCATACCAGCCAATGATTTTCTTGTCCCGGCTGGTAGTGAACATAATGTAGTTGCCTAGCAGGGCCCCAAGTGGCTTTTCCTCGCGCACAATCAGTTTCATTATATTTTCCCGCATACATCGTACCAGCTGCACTTTCACATAGCCTGCCTATCTGCATTTACTTTACCATGACAGGCCAGCTCATTCCTCGAGAGACTTTCTGCGAGGTCAATGTCGGCACCTACATTGTTGCCGACAGAATTGTCATCACGCGCTGCCAGTCGCCGCCGTCCGACCAAGTCTCCTGGGCCGACAACGACGGGTGGCACTATGTCATCTCTCCGGCGCCTCAACCCCCACCGGCCTCGCACGCCCTCACGCCCGGATACGACGTCGAAAAGGTCTATGACGCTGGCAACGCGACGGCCGTGTGGCATGTGGGTGAAGCGTTTATCAAGCTCAAAAAGATCTTTAATCCCAAAGCCACAAGAGAACATGCCACGCTGGAAGCTGTGCGCGGAAAGCAAGCCGGGGGCCTTTTGCCAGACATGATGCTGCCCCGGGTCTACTACCACAACACGTTTCCTAGCGAGGGCCACGACCTGTACTGCATCATCGTCGGCCGCATCCCGGGCCCGACGCTCAAGCAGATCTGGCTCGGCGTGACGGACGTCGAACGGCAGTCGTATGCCCGCCAGGCAGCCGAGATCTGTCGCGAGCTGGCTACCTGGCAGGCCAGCACACGTGCCATTTCTGGCGTTGACGGCGGCAAGCTAGAGGACCACTACCTAGTCAAGATGAACGACACTGATTTCAGCGGCGAGAATCTGCTGAAAAGCGCGCAGGAGGCCGGCATGGACTGCTCTTCTCTCTACTTTGCCCATGGCGACATGGGCCCAGACAATGTCATTGTTTACGAGGGAAAGGTACACCTCATCGACTGGGAGACGGCCGGGTTTGTTCCGAAGCAGTTCATTCGCACAAAGTTCCGCGTCAGTGGTGGCATGGACCTCGACATGTTTGACGACATGGAGAAGCGGCGCCTGGAGACGAATGGTCTCGGCTGAGCTGGAGAAGCTGGGATTCACAGATATTGCGTCCACTTGGATGGCATTTTGGACATCGGGAAAGCCAAAGTCTGGGTAAATACAAGTTAGATGAGAGTGTGCTTAATCGTCGAAAATAAAACTACGGTGAAGAAAAAAAACGGAGGTTCGAGTTCTTGATACAAAATGACGTTGTAAAAAGATACATAGGTACAAATATAGTGAAAGTACTAAAACAGTACCACGCTAGCCGTTTTAGGCAGGGACAGCTTCTGTAGTAGGGATGAATACGCGCTAGGTAGCTCCACAGCCCTGTCGCGCCTGCTCTCCAGGGCGTGGCAGAAAGAGGAAAGAGCGAACAACGGCACTCCTGCAGCATCTACGCGATTACCACTTGGCAGCGTCATCACGGAGCTTCCTTTGCATCGCCGCACACCAGACGGCATATCAGGATCAACATCAACATCAACACACAGAACGACCAACCAATTCTCTACCACCATCAAAGACTATTCTCACGTCAGGCATTGCGACACTCTACTTGCCCGACCTGTACTCGACCATCCCAACCCCGGACGGCACCAACCACCGACGCAGAATGCCAAACGACGGCCGCAACAGATAAGCCTGGCTATGGGATATAGGCTGCACGGCGCTGCTGCGACGATTGGACGGCTGTGTGCGGAGCCGCAGACTTGTGCCCTGTCGGCGCACCCAGGGGGACGGCCGCGCAACGGTGCTCTGTGAGAGCGACGGCCAGCTTGTGGCCTAGCACAGCAAATCAGACGAATTCATCAATATATCCAATATATTGACCAGCACACCGACAAGATGGATCTCGATGTTCGGGCACTGACGACCAAGGGGTCGCGTTTCACGGGGTGCGTGGAGAGATGGGCAGTGAATCCATATTTCAGTCAGTGGGAGCCTGTGCTAACGGACAAACAGCGTCTTTCTCGCGTATATGGTTGTCGCGACAGTTCTGTACGTTGGTTATCTGCATCACAAATACCCTTTCTTCGACTGACACCACAGTGCGCTCTTCTTTGTCCTCTACTTTAACCGTGCTGCGGCCTCGTTAGCCTCGTGGGCCCTCCGCCAATGGACATGGCACCGCTACGGCGTTTTTATCGACATCCAATCGCTGCAGATATCGCTTCTCGGCGGACGCATCTTCTTTGTCGGCCTACGATACCACGGCAACAACGAGACCATTCTCATCCAAAAGGGACACATCACATGGGCCTACTGGATACGGCGGGTGCGCAAGCTGGACCTCGGGAAACGGGGTCAGCGCAGAGACGGCGAGGGGGAAGCAGGAGAAGCAGGAGAAGGAGGAGAGGCCAGTTGCGGTGACAAAGTCCAGAGCCTTGGCTACCAGCAAAAGAACAAAACACGACTCCCCTGTCGGATCGACGTGACGCTGGCCGGTCTGGAGTGGTTCGTGTACAACAGGAGTGCTGCGTACGACAGCATCGTGGCCGGACTGGCTGCGTTTGCTGAGGAGGAGGAGGAGGCCGTGGAGGTCGGTGGACAACTGAATGGCCAGAAAAAAGGACAGCAGAAGGGGACTCATGCGGACGGCGAGCACGAGCACCACAAGCTGCACAAGCGGCACACACCCAACGAGGAAAAGGCAGCAAGAGAGGGACATGATGGACAACTCAATGAAAAGGACGCCAGCGTTCCCGGGGCTGCGGCAGCAGGCAGGGCCAGTGCCGATCGCGGCCAGCCTCCTTTGAATTGCAAATCAGCCGCGAACGACGACACGCCCGAGCTGCCGGCTTTTCTGCAGCTCTTCCCCGTCAGCTTCACGTGCGACAAGGCAGCTCTCGTCATGGGCAACGAAAACACGTCGGCGATCCTGATCGTCAAGACGCAGGTGCTGTCGGGCGAGATCGATGCCGAGCACACCGACACCCCGGACCCCTACCGCCAGGTGTTCCGGCTGCGCTTCCAGAAACCCGTCATCGAGATGCGCGACAACGACGACTACCGCGAGGACCAGCCGGCGCGGGCTGTGCGCGAGAAGCAGGCGCAGATGGCCCAGGACTCGGAGTCGTCGTCGTCGCCGCCGCGGCGTTCCGTTTTCTTTTTCCGCCACCACCACCGGCGCTCCGTCTACTCTCGCCTGCGACATCTGCTGCCCGTCTCGCTGCGCGGATCTGTCGAGTCCCTCTCGTCGTCCGACTCGCGCGTCCCGACCGCCACGGCCGTGTCGCCACGAATGCGAGGCGGCGCCAACTGGCAGGGTCTATCGCGCTACCTCGACGGCCCCGGCGGCGACGAAAAGACCAAATGGCTCGGCACCGAGTACGCCATGCTCAACCCCATCCTCGAGAGCCCCGAGGCGACACTGACTGTCTACTGGGACTCGGTGGGCAAGGTCACTGCAGCGGCAGCGGCAGCAGCAGCAGCAGCAGCAAGGGTGCCGTCAGACCAAGGCCGAGATCATGATGGCCTCCCCAAGATCAACGGCAACGAACCGCCACCGGCCTGGGGTATTGCGCTGGGCATCCGCGGCGGAACCATCAACTATGGACCCTGGGCGGACCGCAAGCGCGCCGAGCTGCAGCGCGTCTTCTTCCCGGGCCTGGCCAAGGATGCGCGGCCGGCGGTGCCGCTGGCCGTCGGCGCCAACCGGGCCCCGACCGAATTCAAACTGTACGTGGAGCTCGACGACGAGGTCAGTCTGCGTGTTCCCTTGCGCGAGTCGTCCAAGAACTGGCGCTTCAAGGGCGCGGATGCCGCGGGCGCCCGGTACCCGTCGTCGAGCGACAAGAAGCGCAACCGGTCCAGGTATAAGAAGTCTGCGCCGGCGCCGTCGGCCCCGGGACAGCGGCCGTACGGCTGGCTCGACATCAAGATTGCCAGCAACGCGACGATCTCGTTTGCGATGGCGACGGCGGCGACGGCGGCGACGGCGGCGGGGTTCCGCACGACGCTGGACCTGGACCTGCCGCGCGTGGAGATCTCGAGCAGCGTCAACCAACAGACGCTGGCGCGGACCAGCCGGCTGCGGACGGTGTGCGACCTGTCGACGCCGCTGCGGTGGAACGCGCTGCGCCAGTGGACGTTCCACATCACGGGCGCGGACATGGACCTCTTTCTGCTGCGCGACCACGTCTTTCTGCTCACGGACCTCGTGGACGACTTCAGCTCGGGGCCCCCGGCCGAGTACCTGGTCTACACGCCCTTCCAATATGCCATCGACCTGAGCCTGCCGAACCTGAAGCTCTACCTCAACGTCAACGACGGCAACATCATCAACAACCCGACGAGCCTCGACGACAACTCGTTCATCATCATCTCGAGTCCGCGGCTGGACGCCTCCGTGTCGATCCCGCTCGACCGGTACCGGCCGCCGAGCAACGCCATCCCGTTCAGCGTGCGCACGGCGGCGGCGGGCATCCGGCTGCACGTGCCGCCGTGGAACACGCAGTACATGTTTGTGCGCGACAAGAGCGCCGGCGCGCTGCAGGACCTGGTCGTCTCGGGCAAGTACGACTACCACGCAGCCACGAGCACGGCCACCACCGACACGCTCGTGCTCGACATTGCGGCCAAGAAGCCCGTCTTCCACGCCCACGGCTTCATGATCCGCTACTTTCTCAAGCTCAAGGACAACTACTTTGGCGAGGACGTGCACTTTCGGACGCTCGAGGAGTACCAGGACCAGTTGCGTCTCAAGGAGATGGACCCGGACGCCGAGCTGGCCAGCCGTCCGCCGCGCAAGGCCTCCAACGACATGGACGTCATGCTCAGCGTGCACACCGAGGACGCGACGCTGCTCCTCCCCGCGCACATCTACTCGGCCGCGCGCCACGTGCGCATCGAGACGCCCGCGCTCGGTGCCGATCTGCGCTTCACCAACTATTACATGGACCTGGATCTGACCATTGCTCCGCTGAGCATGGCGCTGGGCGTTCAGGCCGAAGGGGATAGTGATCACGGTGACGGCAGCAGCAGCGACCACCGCGAGCTGGCAGCCTTGGACGGCCCTGCGAGCGCCGTGTCGAGCACACAGCTGTTTATCGACGGCGTGCACGTCTACGGCTCGCGCCTGTTTGGTCTGCCGCCGACGGAGCCGACGTACCAGTGCAACTGGGACCTGTCGGTGGGCGCGGTGCGCGGCGGGTGCACGGCCGATTTCCTGACGGCACTCGCCGGCGGCGGCAAGGCGTTTGGGTTCACGTTTGACGACGACGAGAACGCCCTGGTGCCGTACCACACGATTGTCATGTACGACATTACCTTTCTGCGCCTCAGCGTGCAGTCGGTCAGCATCTGGCTGCACGTCGACGAGGCCGCCTTTCTGCTGTCCCTCGACGACGGCGTCCACATCAACTACAACGACTGGGCCCGTCAGTACTACTCGAAGCGCGCCGACATTTCCATTCCCGCGCTGCAGCTGGCCTGCGTCCATGCCGCCACGGCTCTCCGGCATAACAGCAGCACAAAATCCAAACCCAAGACCCATCGCACTCCCCCCCTCTCTCCCGTGCCTGTCGAGACGGACGCCTTTCTGAAGACGAGCCTGCGCATCTCGACCATTGGACGCAAGTTTGGCTTCAGCCACGAGCGCACCCTGCAGCAGGACCTGATTCGTCGCGAGGACCAGCGCACCCTGCGCGTGCCCTTCCTCGTCATCCCGAGCCTCGGGAGCCCTGGCTTCATGCCCGACCACGTCGACCCTCCAGCGCAGCCTGTTCCTCCCGTGCCCCAGCCCATCGCGACGGCCGACGTGGACGGTGGCGGCAGCGACGGCACAGCATCCATCTTGTCGTCACGGGGCTCCTCGCTCGCTTCCAAGAGGCGTCTGCGTCGGCAAAAGTCCCAGCGGTCGTTCCTGTCAGTGGCCGCCTCGAGTCGTCAGGGCAGCATTTTGCGTACGAGCAGTGGTGCCACGCCGCGGTCGAGGCCGTCCTCGGAGCGCTTCCCGGCTCGACACGCCGTCTCTGGCTTGTCTAGTTCTCGTGTGCCCAAGCACGAACCGCCATCACCGTCATCTTCTTCTTCGCAGCACAGCAAATATTGTGCCCCCTACTTTCCCCTCGAGCATGTACGGCTCGATATTTCCGAAGCTCTCGGGCAGGAGGAGGCCGAAGACAGCCGCACAGACTATCGTCGTCCTCGTCGTCCTCGTCACGGCGGCGGTGGCCGTCCTGGCACGGCCGATGGCGGCGGCAGTAGCACCTACACCAACATCCCCGGCAGCAGTGACGGCCATGGGGGCAGCGACGACGGTGTCGACGGCAAGGACGGCAAGCACGGCAAAAATGGCAGCAACGACGACGACGACGATGACCTGTCTCCCCTCGACTTTGGCCTGGAGGACGTTGACCCCGAGAGCCTGAGCGAAGACCGCGTGCACGCCAGCACGCTGGTGCGCATCCGCAAGGGCGTCAGCGTCTTCTTGAACCCGGCATCGGCCAAGCACATTGCCGGCCTCATCTCGGCCCTGCAGGCGCACCACCCCGACGACATTCTCGATCAGGTGCAGATGACGGCCATGGAGAGCATCATCAAGGCCAAGAAGCAGCGCGCCATGAAGGGCAAGATCTCCGACTTTGTCGTGCAGCTGCCGCGCGCCTCGCTGCGCTTCCTCAACACGACCGTCAGCGGCCCTCCCAATGGCCCCCCCAACGGTCGCCGCGAGGAAAAGGACCAGTACGACGTGTCGCTCGCCCGCGTCACGTTCATGACCCGCGCCAAGACGACGTGGCGCGACGTCATGCGCTCCGAGGACCATGTCGTGCACAATTCGTTCCAGCTGCGGCTCGGTGCCGTCGAAGTCTCGGCCGCCGAGCGCCTCGTTGCCCACATCGCTCAGCCCCAGGCGGCCTTTGTCGCCGGCATCGAAAACGTTCTCGTGTCCATGGGCACCAAGGACCTGACCTATCTCGATGCCGACATTGGCGCCGTCGACGGCCAGATGAGCTCCGAAAAGATCGAGTACGTCGCCTCGCTCATCCACCGCACCGGCGTTCTGGCCTCGGACCTCACCCAGGCCTTTGCCGGCCCCCTGTCGTACAACGACCGCGTGCGCCCTCACCTCGCCCAGCGCCTCGTGTCTGCCAGCATCGGCGTTACTGACCCGGGCTTCTTGATCCGGCCCTCGGCCGTCCTTCGCTCCGTCGACGAGCACCTGCGGACGTTTGACTCGTGGAAGCTGGCCATGCGGCTGCGCCAGGTCTGGTTCCTCATGCCGCCAGGGCAGAAGGAGCAGATTTTGGGCGAGTGTCGCGGCGAGTCGCCTCTGCTGCCATTTGCCGATGCGCCAGCGGCTCCTCACCAGACCGGCACCGTCCACCAAGTCATTGCCAAGCTGACGCTGTGGCGCGGATGGGACTTTGGCGATCTCACGCGCTCCATCTTTCTGCAGCAGCTCTTTGCGTCGCTCAAGGCGGACCTGCACAAGAGGGCGGCCGCCCAACGACCCGAGCCTGCTCTGCTGGCCGTCGTCCGCGTCGAGAAAATGCAGCTCGCGCTCGACCCGGGCCCCAAGCAAAATGAGATTACCTTTTTCGATCTCACCGTGCGCTACGAGAACAGCTCCGCCGTGTCGGCAGCTGCAGCTCCGGGCGCAGCATTTGCACCAGGACTTGCACCAGGACTTGCACCCGTGGCCTCCTCGCGCGTCCTCTCCAAAACGTTGTCGCCCGTCAGCACAGTCGCGAGTACCTGGTCGCCGGCCGGCGGCGTCAAGCCCACGTCCGTGCTGACCGTCTTCTGCTCCGACACCGCCGTCCGTCTCAACTGGGAGATTTGCGAGCTGGCCGCCGATGTCATCCGTCTCTATAAGCGGCGCATGCAGGAAAAGACAGCCAGCCCCAGTTCCAGTCCGAGCAATCTGGGCAATCTGAGTAGTGCAGCTCCAAACAAACCGCCCGCGACAGCGGCTGTCGCTGCTCGTTCACCCGAGAGCACATTCCACGTCGTCCTTGCCATGGACCGCATGTCGCTGACGCTCGACACGATCAACCTCAACATGCGCGTGGCCAGCGAGGGCATGAAAGCGTCGCTACTTCTGCGAAACTCTCCCGCCGCCTCGCTTCCCGATATCAACTACATCAGCAGCTGCGCGTCCATCTCGTCGCGCGTCAAGTGCCGCTCGGAGCGCGTCTACAAGTCGGAGCTCGTCAACTCGAGCATCCTTGTCTCCCACTCCCTCACCAGGCGCGCCAAGGGACGCGACGAACGGACCATCCGGGCCACGGCCAGCAGCCGAAGCTTTACTTTCAACGTCGAACAGCCCCCGGTGGCCCTGCTCGAGACGCTGGATCTGCTTGTGCGCGACGAGGTGGCACAGCTCTATCAGTTCCAAGAGCTCTTTCCTCTGCACGAGGAGACGACGACGACGACGACAACGACAACAACAACAACAAAGAATGCGCCTGTTTTGGTTCCCAAGAGTGTTGTCGCCAGCAAGAATGCTACCTCTGTGGCCCCTGTGCCCCCCTCGTCCTCCTCGACCGCTCTCAACATCAAGGTGGCCATGTTTGTCGACAAGTACACCATCAGCCTGCCGCTCCTGCGCTCTCTGACGTACCAACTGTCGGGCATCGTGGCGCGCGTGGCCATCACGGCCAGAGTCGGCAAGGAGTTTGTCTTTGATTTCGACGTCAAGGAGAATGCGCACGACATGCAGGTCACCAGCGGCCGCGGCAGTGCCAAAAACGCCGCCCGCAGCATCTCGGTCCTCCAGATCCCGCCGACCAATGGACGCATCACCACGACAGTTGGCGAACACGAGAATACTGTCTCGGTCTTTTCGTCTCTCGAGCTCGTCCAGCTCGATGCCGCGGCCGTGCACACGCTGCTTATGGCTCTCAACCGGCCCGAAATCTCGAGCACCGTCGCCGATGCGCAGCAGAACGTCAAGATTATCCAGCGCCATCTCAAGGAGATTTTTGGAAAGTCGTCGACCAGTTCGATATCAGGACCGACCGGACCGACGACCGTGGCGCCGCCTGTCAAGGAAAACAAGAGCAAGCCCATCGTCTACAATGTGCATGCAACCTGTGCCGGCCTCGAAATCTTCAGCAACGTGGCACTGCCGTCGGGCGGCGCGGAGCCCATGGCCCATGTCTCCTTCTGCCTCAACAGCGTCAAGCTCGAAGCGACCAACCGCCTCGACAGCGGCGGACCTCTGCTGGCCTACCCCGAGTTCCACGTCAAGCTGCGCCGCATTGCCCTCGACATCCAAAAGGGCTGGGAGGGCGACATGGCCTCGTGCGGCAGCATGGAGTTTGCCGTCTTCCTCACGGCCACGTCCAAAGTCGGCGAGGACGGCAAGGAGAAGCGCTCCTTTGACATCAAGAGCGACGGCTTCCACGCCAGCCTCTCGCCCGACACCGTCTCCACCGTGGTCGACGTCCTCGGATACATGGGCGACAAGTTCAAGGACCTCGATACCTCCCGGGAGCTGGAGTACCTCCGCAAGCTGCGCCAGTCCCGGCCGCGCATCGCCATCAATGACGACGTCGACGTCGACGTTGACGAGCGACCGTCGTCGTCGTCCGAGAGCGCGGCCGACGAGCCCGACATCTTCAACTCGTTCTTGTCGTCGATTGCCTACACCTTTGAGATTCGCAATGTGCAAATCAGCTGGCTCTGTGCCGAGACCACCCTGCCCTCGTCTTCCTCTCCCCGGTCTGGAGTCCCTGCTGGAGTCCCTGCTGGAGTCCCGACCTTGGAGGCCCCCGCCGACGACACAAAGCAAGACTTTGTCTTTCTGCTCGAACGCCTGGAGCTCGGCACGCGCACAAAGAGCTCGGCGCGGCTCACGCTGGAGAATCTACAGCTGCAAATGGTGCCGCCCATGTTTGACAAAAAGGCCCGCTCGGCCAACTCGGCTCTCCTGCCCGAGATCGTCTTCAATGTTGCCTACTTTTCCACCGCCCGCACGCGTCGCTTTGCCTTCCAGGCCGTCGGCAAGTCGGTTGATCTGCGCGTCACGTCAGAGTTTATCGTGCCTGCCGCTCACCTCAAAGACTCGATCCAGCTCTCCATCAAGAATGTCCAGCAAGTCTCGCAGCGGTGGAATAACAACAACAACAACAATAACAACGGCACCACCAGCAGCCGAGGTGTCTCGGCAGAAGGCAAAGAAGAAGCACAAGGCGTCGGAAGAGGCGTGCCCACTCTTGCTGTCAAGAGTGCTCCTGATGCGCCCAAAAAGCCTCTCCTCGGAAACAAGCGTCTCGAGTCGCTGCTCGTCGATCTCGACTTTGCCGGTGCTGTCGTCTACATTAGCGGCAAGACCAGCACGCCCGTCGCCAACCCATTTGGATCGGCAGCAGCAGGATTCGCCGGCCAGAGTGGTGGCGAGACGGGCAGCGGACGCAATATTAATAACCGTCGTGCCGGCGCCGGCAAGTATGGCCAGTTCAATGCCGACGAAGCCCGCGGCAGCACGACCCTGCGCTCGCCCGGCCTCGCCTGGAAGCTCGAGTACCACGATAATGGCCGCAGCGAGCCGTCGCTGCATGCCGAGGTCAAGATTGAGTCGTCGAGCAACGTCATCTACCCGTCGGTCGTGCCTCTTGTCATGGACCTGACGGCCAGCATCAAGGAAGTCGTCAGCAACGCCGACAAGGTCCTCAAGCAGGAAGATCCCAGCAGCAGTGGCAATGGCAATGGCCAAAACACCTCGACGTCACCACCCGTCAACGAAGGTGCATCCCCATCGTCAGTTTCACCGTCATCACCACTATCACCCTCTGGCCCCTCTTCGTCTCCTGCTTCCCCGCCAGCTGCGGCAGCTCCCTGGCCCAAGACGGAAGACAACCTCCTGCTGGCCGCTGCCAATCCGCACGCCGTCCTCGGCCGCCTCAAGCTCAATCTCGGCTTGCGCATCTTCCGCCAGCAGTTCACCCTCAGCTGCCAGCCGATTGCCCGCGTGGCCGCCACGACCAGCTTCGACGACGTCTACTTGACCATGAACACGGTCCGCACAGCCGACGACGCCAACTTTGTCGCCATCTCGGGCAGCATCAGCCGGCTGCAGGCGTCCGTGCAGCATGTCTACTCGCGCGAGTCGACGGGCAGCTTCGAGGTCGACTCGATCCACCTCTCGGTCATGAACAGCAAGCACGTCAGCGGCGTCAGCGGCGTGTCGGCCCTCCTCAAGGTCAGCCCCATGAAGGGCGCCATCAATGTGCGCCAGGTCCAGGACTTTTTGCTCTTCCGCGAGATCTGGTCGTCGCGCGATCTCCGCAAGGCCAACAAGCCGCCCATTGTCAAAGTGCCGACCGACTCGTCCACGTCGACGGCCACCCTGTCAAGCACGGGCACGACGGCATCCTCGAGTCAGCAGCAGCAGCAACAATCGCAGCACCAGCAGCACCAGCAGCAGCCCGTTCACCTCGTCCAGCGGTACCAGCAAGTGGCTGCCACGGCCGCCTTCCCATGGACGGCGTCCATCTCCATTGCCGCCCTCGAGATCAATGTCGACCTCGGCCAGTCACTCGGCAAGTCCGTCTTTGCCATTGAAGACTTTTGGGTCTCTTCGAAAAAGACGTCTGGGTGGGAGCAGAACCTGTGTCTCGGCTTCCGCCGCATCGGCATTGACAGCACGGGACGCATGAGCGGCTTTGTTGCCCTCAACGATTTCAAGCTGCGCACGTCGATCGAGTGGCCCCAGCGCGAGCAAGCCCTCAACAAGACGCCCCTCGTCCAAGCCACCACCAGCTTTGGCCAGCTCAGCGTCAAGGTCTCGTTCGACTACCAGGTCTTCCTCGTCGCCGACATCCAGTCCATGAACTTTCTCATGTACAATGTCCGTCGGGGCAAGGATGCGCGCGGCGACCGGCTGGTCGCTGTCTTTGAGGGTGACTCGGTGCAGGTCTTTGGTCTGGCCGCCTCGGCCGCCCAGGCCGTCGCCCTCTACCAGGCCTTCCTCCGGCTCGTCCAAGAGCGCAAGGCCAGCTACGAAGCTTCGCTCAAGGAGATTGAACAGTTCACCACCAGCCGGCGCGTATCGTCGTCCGCAACGCCAGCAGCCACACCGCCGCCCTTGTCCAGCTCGAGCTCCGGATCGTCGTCTTCTCGTCCCGGGGCTCCGATGCGCTCGTCGACGGCGGCCAAAATCGCTTCGGTCTTTGCGGCAGAAGCCGAGACGGCGGCCGCGGCTCGGGCAGGAGGCAAAACTGGCGGGCGCAAGGGCGACGGCAAAGACGACAAGGACAGCGCAGCCATCACGGCCAAATCGCCCATCTCGCTCGATACCGACGTCATTGTCACGCTGCGCGCCGTCAACCTCGGCGTGTTCCCCAACACGTTTGCCGACCACCAGGTCTTCAAAATGGAGGCGCTCAATGCCCAAGCTCGCTTCGCCGCTAATATCGAGCGCAGCGGCCGCGTGCACAGCAATCTGGCCCTGATCCTGGGCCAGCTGCGCATCGGCCTGGCGGCCGTCCAGCAGACGACGGCGACGACGACAGGAGGGGCCGCCGCCGGTCCGGCCAAGATGCTGAGCGAGCTGTCGGTGGGCGATGTCGTACAGAGCGTCACGGGCTCGCGCGGCGGCACGATTCTCAAGGTGCCCCGCGTCGAGGCGAGCATGCAGACCTGGCAGACGCCGGCGGAGCGACAGATTGACTACATCTTCAAGTCGGCCTTTGAAGGCAAGGTCGAGGTCGGCTGGAACTACTCGCGCATTAGCTACATTCGCAACATGTGGGCCAATCATACGCGGACGCTCGAGCAGACTTGGGGCCGAGAGATTCCCCTGGCGCCCATTCGCGTCAAGGGCGTGCCCAAGGGCACATCGGCCGTGGCAGCTGCAGCTGCAGCGGCGGCAGCTGTAGGCACATCATCCTCTGCTGTCGCATCAGGTTCCGTGGCACAAAAGATGGCCGAGACTACGGACAAGATGAAGGCAGGTGACTCGTCATCGTTGTTGTCGTCGCCGTTCGCCTCTTCCTCTTCGGGCAAGATCACAGCAGAAGTCTACGTGCCCCAGTCCAAATACGAGTATCACGCGCTTCAGCCGGCCGTTATCGAGACGCCGCAGCTCCGCGACATGGGCGAGGCCACGCCGCCCCTCGAATGGATCGGTCTCAACCGCGACCGTCTGCCCAACCTGACTCACCAGATTGTCATTGTTTCGCTGCTTGAGCTGGCCGGTGAGGTGGAAGATGCTTATGCAAAGATTCTTGGATCTTCTTGAAGGAGGGGGACGTCGGGGGGGGAGAAGAGTCTAGGGTGGCAAAACATGCCCTTTTTTTTTGGTCGTTCAAGGTGTTTTTCGGGTTTACTGTCATGCTGTATTTTTTTTCCTGCTTTTCTTTCTTTCTTTTCGTTTTCTTTTGGGTACGTTTCTTTTTTGTCCTTTTGAATCATGGGGCGTTATGACTCTTTTGGTATACCATCTATATAGCATTCAAGCATCAGAGAGCGTTTTGTTTTCCATCATCGAGCTCACATCTTTGGATGTGAAATCATGGCACGCTCTGCCGGGGCAGACTATGAAAAACGTGGGCGCAACTTATCGCTGTCGTTGAAAGCTCGGCCAAGCTCCGTCTTGTGCAGTCTTGGCCAAGTGTGGCTGGTGACTGCATGCAGCTTTGTGGGTTTCGTGAATACAGTGTGGGGCTATTGTGGCGTCAGGGCAGCAGCACCGCAGCTGTTGATTGGTAAGATGGAACCAGGCTAGTCCAGATGTGGGTCGCTTTGTGCTTCAAAGTGCCCCTCTTGGCCTGGTTTCGATGGTTTTGTTGGCCGCGCACGCCCCTCCCCGCCCCCGCCTTCCTGATCTGAAGAGTACCTACACGCAGTCATAAAGCGGGAAGAAAAAATCGTCGATGAAAAGCCGCAGATGGCAAAAACAGCCGCTTATGCGGGCCAAAAGGCAGGTGCGATCGTCAGTTGCCTGGTCATTGTCCAAAAGCGTCAAAAGAGATGCTGCACTTTCCATCTTCACGGGCACCTACGGAGTAAAATCTTTGTAGTTTTCGCTCTTGCCTCTTCGGGGCAAGAATGTGCACCTTCCAGCTTTGTTCACTACTACCACTACTAACATAGCCCCCGATGACTCGTGCCGGTGGCTGTCACTCGGCGAGCTCGCCAGTGAACATCTTCGCCTACCGTAGCTCCCGGATTACGGACTTAAGTAGACCTTACAGCCCGCACACCCTTCCCTCCCCCCTCCTGCTACTTCGGTTTGCGCAGCAACTCTTCGTTCTATATGCACAGCTGCGCACGAGGCGACAGGCGAGTAACAGGCGAAAATACAGAAGAAAGGGCCGTTTGTCAGCGCAGCTCGCCGCCCAGAGTCGCACCTTCCCTGGCAACAAAGGCCCCACCACCGGCACAATGACTGGCTTTGCGGTGTTGCGTTGCCAAAGCAAAAAGCTGGGCAAAAGAGCAAAAAGACAAGGCAGGAGCGATCGAGTGGCGGCTTTTGCAACTGTAAAACGAGCAAAAAGAGGAAAGAGCCACCCATATTCTCCCTAGTACTTACTGTAATAGCGAGAAAGAGAGAGAGAGAGACAAACTGCGGGCCCCCTCCAAAAAATCTATTTCTATCGTAGCATACCCCGCCGGGCCAGCGAGGAAAGGAAGAAAAAAAAAAAAAAACTTTCGCGCTAGCAAACCCTCCTTCCCTCTCCCAAGTCCCTCCTCTCACTCTCTCTACCTGCCCTCTCCTTCCCTCTTTTCCTTTTTTTCCTTCTTCCCCCCCTCTTTCTTGCTTCTCTTTTTTTTTCTTCTCTTTTCTGTTCACCACCCTCAACCCCCCCTTTCTTTTTTGATATCCCGAAGGCGTCCATCGCGTAAAATACCGCCAAGATGGTGAAGTAAGTTGCTCTCTCGTGCCAACCCTTGTCTGCTTTGGTGTTTTTTTGCCCCTCTTGTTGATGCTGGAGAGGGGTATTCTTCTTCTCTGGCGAGACTTGGGCTTGAGGATTTTTTGAGGCGACGAGAAGGAGCTTCAAGCAGCTCTCACGATGGGACCTCGATTGGTTGGTCTCAAGCCTACTTGGTTGTCTTTTGTCTTTTCTGGCTTTTGATCCTGCTCCGAGAAGTCTTTTCTTTCGATTGAGCAAGACTGGGGGTCAGAAAGAGATCACCGACATCAGGAGAGACAAAAAAGATCACCAAACGATGTCCCGAAAACATCTCGAGCCTCAAAAATGACATCAAACTGGACCTCTTCCACCGCACACATATGCTGACATTCTCTCCTCCTCCAGCTTCACGATTGACGAGATCCGTCAGCTGATGGACAAGCCGACCAATGTGCGGAACATGTCCGTCATTGCCCACGTCGACCACGGCAAGTCCACCCTGACCGACTCCCTGCTGGCCAAGGCTGGTATCATTTCGACTGGTAAGGCTGGTGATGCCCGTGCCACGGACACTCGTGCCGACGAGCAGGAGCGTGGTATCACCATCAAGTCGACCGCCATCTCGCTGTACGCCTCGCTCGAGGACGAGGACGAGATCAAGGACATTGTCGGCCAGAAGACGGACGGCAAGGACTTCCTGATCAACCTGATCGACTCGCCCGGTCACGTTGACTTCTCGTCGGAGGTCACTGCTGCCCTGCGTGTCACTGACGGTGCCCTGGTCGTCGTCGACACCGTCGAGGGTGTCTGCGTCCAGACCGAGACTGTGCTGCGTCAGGCTCTTGGTGAGCGCATCAAGCCTGTTGTTATCATCAACAAGGTTGACCGTGCTCTGCTCGAGCTGCAGGTCTCCAAGGAGGACCTGTACCAGTCGTTCTCGCGTACCATTGAGTCGGTCAACGTCATCATCTCGACCTACCTTGACAAGGCTCTTGGTGATGTCCAGGTCTACCCCGACCGCGGCACCGTCGCCTTCGGTTCCGGTCTGCACGGCTGGGCCTTCACCATCCGCCAGTTTGCCATGCGCTACGCCAAGAAGTTTGGTGTCGACCGCAACAAGATGATGGAGCGTCTGTGGGGCGACAACTACTTCAACCCCGCCACCAAGAAGTGGTCCAAGAACGGCACCTACGAGGGCAAGCAGCTGGAGCGTGCCTTCAACCAGTTCATCCTGGACCCCATCTTCAAGATCTTCGCTGCCGTCATGAACTTCCGCCGCGAGGAGGTCAACACCCTGCTTGAGAAGCTCAACCTCAAGCTGCCCGTCGAGGACCGCGAGAAGGAGGGCAAGCAGCTGCTCAAGGCTGTCATGCGCACTTTCCTGCCCGCTGCCGACTCGCTGCTGGAGATGATGATCCTCCACCTGCCCTCGCCCGTCACGGCCCAGAAGTACCGTGTCGAGACCCTGTACGAGGGTCCCATGGACGACGAGTCCGCCATTGGTATCCGCGACTGCGACCCCAAGGGCCCCCTCATGCTCTACGTCTCCAAGATGGTCCCCACCTCCGACAAGGGCCGCTTCTACGCCTTTGGCCGTGTCTTCTCGGGTACCGTCCGCTCGGGTCTGCGTGTCCGCATCCAGGGCCCCAACTACGTCCCTGGCAAGAAGGAGGACCTTGTCATCAAGGCCATCCAGCGCACCGTCCTGATGATGGGCGGCCGTGTCGAGGCCATCGACGACATGCCTGCCGGTAACATTGTCGGTCTGGTCGGTATTGACCAGTTCCTGCTCAAGTCGGGTACCCTCTCGACCAGCGAGGCTGCCCACAACCTCAAGGTCATGAAGTTCTCCGTCTCGCCCGTCGTGCAGCGCTCCGTCCAGGTCAAGAACGCCCAGGACCTGCCCAAGCTTGTCGAGGGTCTGAAGCGTCTGTCCAAGTCGGACCCTTGCGTCCTGACCATGACCAACGAGTCTGGTGAGCACGTCGTTGCCGGTGCTGGTGAGCTCCACCTCGAGATTTGCCTGAAGGACCTCGAGGAGGACCACGCTGGTGTTCCCCTGATCATCTCGGACCCCGTCGTGCAGTACCGCGAGACCGTCCAGGGCAAGTCGTCGATGACTGCCCTGTCCAAGTCGCCCAACAAGCACAACCGTCTGTACATGGTTGCCGAGCCCCTCGACGAGGAGCTTTGCAAGGAGATCGAGGCCGGCCACATCAGCCCCCGCGACGACTTCAAGGCCCGTGGCCGTGTCCTGGCGGACAACTACGGCTGGGATGTCACCGACGCCCGCAAGATCTGGGCTTTCGGTCCCGACACCAACGGTGCCAACCTGCTGGTTGACCAGACCAAGGCCGTCCAGTACCTGCAGGAGATCAAGGACTCGGTTGTCTCCGGTTTCCAGTGGGCCACCCGCGAGGGTCCCGTTGCCGAGGAGCCCATGCGCTCGATCCGCTTCAACATCCTCGATGTTACCCTGCACGCCGATGCCATCCACCGTGGTGGTGGCCAGATCATCTCGACCGCCCGCCGTGTCCTGTTCGCCTCGGCCCTGCTGGCCGAGCCTGCTCTGCTTGAGCCCGTCTTCCTGGTTGAGATCCAGGTGCCCGAGCAGGCCATGGGTGGTGTCTACGGTGTCCTGACCCGCCGTCGTGGTCACGTCTTCAACGAGGAGCAGCGCCCCGGCACGCCCCTCTTCACCATCAAGGCCTACCTGCCCGTCATGGAGTCGTTCGGCTTCAACGGCGACCTGCGCCAGGCCACCTCGGGCCAGGCCTTCCCCCAGTCGGTCTTCGACCACTACCAGATCCTGCCCGGTGGCTCGCCGCTTGACCCCACCAGCAAGGTCGGCCAGATCGTCCAGGACATGCGCAAGCGCAAGAACATCAAGGTCGAGGTTCCCGGCTACGAGAACGTAAGTTTTATTATCTGTCCTTTTTTGCCGCTTTTGTCTCTCTTATTTTATTCTCGTTTTTTCCTGCTTACTAACATCTCCCGCAGTACTACGACAAGCTGTAAACGGGGTCTATCATGGCTCTCTCAACCGATGTCGCAGTATAGTTTCGTGCGTGTCTTGGACCAGATCTCTTGTCTGACCAAGCTACTGAGCGGGCTGTACTGTGGACAAAAACGATCCAAAACGGCGAATAAAAAAAAAGAGGTCGAACGGGTTGCTTTCCGTTTATGTTTATAGTTTGTTTGTACTTGATTCACACTTGTTAAGGCATCCTTTTCTGTTATGTGTACGATGATGTGACGTGAACTGGTAATGGGAAAGAAAAGAAAAGAAAAAAAAAAAAAAACCGTAGTGGTAAACTGATCGGAGAAAGACTCGCCCAGCTGAGGAGGGCAAAGATGAGCATGTTGGGTACGCTAAATTTGTAAAAACAGCGCTATAAAATCCATTTTCAGGCGCCAATAGTGTCACGTGCAAGCGCTAGAGCAGCGCGTCTTGGATTTTTGTCGCGTGTGAGCTTTACTATTTACTAGTTTGGCGACGACGATCATATTTTTGTACTCTTTTGTAATTCCAACAACCTACACAATACTTTACGCTGGATTGTCAACGACGCCTTCTCACGACATCCTACACGACACGTTTAGACATTTAGACATCAACCCCCTCGATTTCTGCATGGCCTGACCTCGTATCGACACACCTTTCTTGTCAGCGCCAACGATGCTCTTTGACGAGCAGGATTCGCCTCTTCTGAAGACGTGGGTCGTCAAGCGACTCGAAGCGCCGTGAGTTTTCCGGATAAGACGATGTTGTTTTTATTGGGTTGACTTTGTCTGACTCGCTTTATTTTAGATCCTCGTCAGTTAATGATGTCGACGGAGATGTCCTGGCCGACTATGTGCTCGCTCTTTTGCGACATGACGGCGAGTCGGATGCTGTGCGCGGCCTTCTTGAGACGGAGCTCTACGACTTTTTAAAAGATGGTAAGCCGGAGACAGATGGCGAGGAGGGACACGGCTCTTTTTACTGACCGATGCGTTTCTCAGACACAAAAAAGTTTGTTGCCGACGTCTTTGTCGGCCTCGATACAAAAGCCTACCTGCCCAGAGCAGCCGCCGCAGCCCGCGATGTAAAGAGCGAAGCAACACACACGTCGCGAAAGAGATCTTTTGGAGAAACCGACCAGGATCCATGGACGGCTGGATCGACGGACATCCAGCAGCACGAGCGAGCCATCAAGCAGGCAAGGACCGGCCCGAGCAATGGAGACAACCAGGAGAGTCTACTGCATGAACAGCAACAGCAACAACTAGCAGAGATGCCGTCTTCTGCGTCTGCCGGAGATGATGGAACATCACAGGGAGTTCCAGCACCTTTTGTCCAGGAAGCACTGCGGATGCAGCAGATGCTCGGCCTGCCCGTTCCCTCGTGGGGCGCCAACTACCTGGCTCCAACGAGCACGTCTCGCAAAAAGAAGAAGCGCCGTAAGAAGGTCTGCCGCTTTTTCAAGCAGGGACGCTGCACCAAGGTTGACTGCCCGTTCTCGCACGAGCTGGGAGACAATGGCAGCCAAGCCAACGATGGATTTATGGATCCCTTGTCGTTTCCCGGCTTCCCTTTTATGGGCATGGGCATGGGGATGGGCATGGGCATGGATATGGGCATGGATATGAGCATGATGCCCCCCATGCCCGGTATGCCCGGTATGCCGTTTATCCCCCCCTCCTCCTCAACAACAAAAAGCTCTCGACGTCGCGACCGGTCCGAGTTTTCAGCCGACGGCGCCGTCTACGACCAGTCGCTGACGACCATTGTCGTGGAGCAGATACCAGACGACTACCTCTCGGAGACGGCCGTGACCGACTTTTTCTCGCAGTTTGGCCACGTGGAAGAGGTGACGATGCACGCCAACAAGAAGCTGGCGCTGGTGCGGTACGACAGCTGGGGAGCGGCCAAGGCGGCCTATGATTCGCCCAAGGTCGTCTTTGATAACCGATTCGTCAAGGTGTTTTGGTACCGTGGCGAGCACTCTCTGAAAAAGAAGGGCGGTGCCCCTCGTGCTTCTGGCAGCAGCGGAGAAGCAGACACTGACGCTGACGCCGAAGAATTCGATATGGACGAGTTCCTCCGTCGGCAGCAAGAGGCGCAAAGAGTCTACGAGGAAAAGATGCACAAGAAGCAGGAGCTCGATCGCAAGAGGCAAGAGCTCGCGCAGCGGCAGCGGGCGCTGCTAGCACGACAAGCCGAAGAGCGGCAGCGGCTCATGGCGAGGATGAAGCAAACAGGGCAAGGTGGAGCGGGAGGAGATAGTGTGAGCACACCGTCGTCGTCGTCGGATGCCAGCGACTCGCAGCGGCTGCGGACCGAGATGATTCGTGCACAGCTGGCAGCTCTCGAAGCAGAGGCGAGATCTCTGGGGCTGGACCCCGAGGCTCTCTTGGGAGCAGGGGAAGAAGGGGGAGAAGAAGAGACGGCCGAAGAAGCTTATGAGCAGCATCAGCTTCAGCGTCAACCCCCTCGTCCTCAGCAGCCATCATCGGCCTTTGTGCCCGGCTACAGCAAGTACAGTGTTCGCAACGCGGCAGCGTATGCAGCCTATTCGCTCGACAATCGGCCGCGGACGGTCTCGGTGACGGGCGCCGATTTCACCATGCCGGCCAAGGACGAGCTGCTGAGACAGTACCTGCTGGGTGTGGGTGATGTCACGTCGATCGAGGTGACCAGCAACAACACGGCCACGATTGCATTTGCCGACCGCAGGACGGCCGAAAAGTTTTACTATGGTCTGCCGAGAGGAGACGGCTCGTCGGGAAATTCGTTGGGAGGCTCGTCAGCAAGACGTCTGCCGGGCATCGACGAAGACGTCGAGGTGGCATGGGTGGCCAATGCGGCAACCAATGGCACAGCCAACGGTACAGCCCACACGATGACGACGATGACGACGATGACGACGATGACGAGCACGGCTGATCCCGCGGTCAAGACGGAACACATCATTGACTCGGACAATGAGATGGAAGAGGGCGAGGTCTATGACGTGGATGCCGAAGAGGAACTCAAGCGCGAGCCTCACATGGACTTTGACGTGGGCGATTGGTAAGACCTCGACATACACTACATACCTAGGCACCATATATAATATATAGGTATACTTTGGCCAGTGCAACATAGGTACATCATTCTTTCAAATAATGGAATGGAAAGCATATACTTAAAAATCTTGAATCTGTTTGGTAGATTCTCGGATTCCTTTTTCTAATAGAAAATAAAATAAATAAAAAATGCAAAAAAGACCTTTCCTCCGTCTCGCTCTTTTGGGTATCGTTGAGATGTTTTTGGTTTTGCGGAATGAATAAAAGAAATGATTTTTTAGTGGTCATTGGCCCCCAAGAATGGAAACAAAATTAACCCCTGACCGGTCCATATGCGCCGGGCCTGCGTTTTTTCTTCTCGTGTTCCAGTTCTTCCAGACGGATGAGACTAAAGGAAAGAGTAAAATGCTGGATGAGGAAGAAGAAACAGAAGAAAAGAAAACGCAGGCCCAATATTGTTGTTTTTTTCCCAATTTTGTTGAAAAAGGTACTTTTTATAACCCTCCATGCAGATGACAAAAAATAAATGATGTGAAAAATGATGAAAAACAAAGATGCTGAGCGGTGAGAATGAGAAACGGAATGGGACGAAAGAGAGAAAAAAGGGTGCCGGTAGAAACCGAGAGGCATGTTAAATACACAAAAAGAAAAATGATGCGAGCCTCATCTGTTGAAAATATATATCGTTGTCGTCACGTCGTGGACGTCGTTTCTGTTGTGGGAGAGAGAAGGAGAGAGGGAGAAAGGGAGAGAGGGAGAGAGGGAGGGAGGGGGAGAGAGAGGGAGAGAGAGAGGGAGGGAGAGAGGGAGAGAGAGAGGGGAGGAGAGAGAGACGTTGTCTATGCGGCGGTAGTCTCGGTGGCCTCCGGCTTGGCAGCCTCGACCTCGACAACCTTGTCAATGTCCTTGAGGGCCAGGTCGCCAAGGACCTCAAAGATGGTCCGAGGCTGGTGGAAGTCGTTGTTGACAATGGTGACGAGGTGCCACTCGTCCATCATTTTGCTGATGAGGTGACGGCTGGGCGAGTCGGCATCGAAGCAGCGCGACCAGTCCACGCCGAGCTGGAAGGCCTCGTCCTTCCAGGCCAGGAAGCTGATGCTCTCGACAATCGTCGGCTGCACAATCTCCTTGCCGGGGAAGACGCCCCAGGTGACGGCATTGGGGCCGTCGGCGGGCGCATTGGTCTCGAGGGTGCCCTTGAAGGTGACGCCGTGGAAGGTCAGCTGGGGGTGGGCCTGGACGCGGGCAATGACGTCGGCGTACAGCTCGGGCGGGACCAGCAGCTCGAGGTAGGCCTTTTGGTAGACGTAGCCGTTGGGGGGACCCCAGCCGTGGACGGGGTGGGACGAGGGGGCGCTGTCGACGGCGGGCTGGGAGTTGATGGTCAGCAGGCCGTGGCGGTTGAGGCGGACGAGGTCGTCGCGGATGCTCGAGGCCTCGCGGGTCAGCGGGGCGTCGCTCCAGGGCAGGCTGGCCAGATCGCCCTCGAGGTAGCGCACAAAGAGGGCAGCGACGTCGGCAATAGAGCGCGGGGCGCCCCAGCGGGCGCGGTTCTCCTCGTTGGTGCCCGACAGGCCGACGCCGTAGCGGCCGTTGCCCAGGTCGCCAAAGGCGGGCGAGCGCGAGTCGCCCCAGCGGCCGTTGGGGAACTCGTCCCAGTCGGCGGTGCGCGAGACGTACGACTTGCCGCGGTTGCGCCAGAAGATGGGACGCACGTCCTCGTCGCGGCGGCCGAGGCCAAGCGACTGTTTCCAGGGCAGGGCGGGGGGCGGGCGCGGACGGTCGGCGGAGGGCATCCAGCCGAGCTCCTCGAGCACCATGCGCGTGGCCAGGGCGAGGTTCATGGTGTAAAAGTGCAGGTGCTTGACGTCGCCGCCGGCGAGAATGTCGCGGCACAGCTGGGTGACGAGGGCCTTGCCAATGTCGCGCACGGCGTCGTCGTTGTTCTTGACGGGCTCGAGGGCCTCCATCCAGTGCTGCGGCACGTTGCAGCCCATGTGCTTGACGCGGCGCAGGAAGCTGGCGTAGGTGGCAATGGGCATGATGCCGGGCAGGACGGGGACGGTGATGCCGCGGGCACGGATGCGGGCGACCCAGCTGTGGAAGTTGTCGACGTCGTAGAACATCTGGGTGACGATGAAGGAGGCGCCGGCGTCGACCTTTTCCTGGAGATGGTCGATCAGCTGGTCGACGTCCTTGTTGTCGTCGCTGCCCTCGGGGTAGCCGGCCACGCCAATGTCAAAGTGGTCGCCGTACGTCTTGCGGATGTGGGCAACGAGGTCCTTGGCGTAGCGGAAGTTGCCGTCGGTCGCCTCCCACACCTCCTTGTCGCGCGGGGGGTCGCCGCGCAGCGCCAGGATGTTGGTGCAGCCCGCGCGGTACGCCCGCTTCAGCGCGTCGTTGACGGCCGCCTCGCCCATGTCCGTGCACGTCAGGTGCATGCACGTCTCGAGGCCAAAGTACGTCTGCGCCTGGGCAACCATCTCCGTCGTCAGGTCTGCCACGTGGCCGCCCGCTCCCCATGTGATGTCGATGAACTTGGGGCCGAACAGGTGCATGCGCTCCATGCGCTCGTACAGGTTCTGCACGCCCTGCGCCGTCTTGGGCGGGAAGTACTCGAACGAGAACGACGGCTTGCCGTTGCGCGCCGCCTCGGCGACCATTTCACAAACGTGCATCGTGACGGTTTGTGGCGGCTATGGATGCTGTATGAGGGGGGGGAGGGAGGGAGAAGCAAAGACAATGGTGGTCAGCAAAAAAAGAAACAGTTCGTGTAACAGTGAACAGTGTAGACTGAAGGTGTTGTGGTGGTATTGCACATCCTGGCATAAATCTCGTGATGGCTCTGATGGCTCTGATGGCTCTTCTTTCTTACCTTTTGAAAAATTATGAGGGGAAAAAAAAACAAGACCCCCGAAAGTCGGCCTGGAACTGATGTGCTGCGGGGTCTTTACAGCGACATTGAACGGCAAGCAGGAGAGAGGGAGAGAAAGAGACGGAGAATCGCAAGACAACGACAGCAAAAGGCGACCGTTTCCGATGTTGAAAAGAAATAGAGAGACTCGGAAAAAAACAGCGACTGCGGAAAAAAAAGTGTCTCAAAAAAACGAGGCTGCAAATTCAACCTTTTTAGCACAAGCAAGCGCTAATCTGGCAGGAAGGTGCTGTGTTGGGGTCGCAGAGGGGTGTGAACCCCCGCGCTAGCGGAGAACGTGGGCGGTGGGAGGTCGAAGGATGGAAAACACATGTGCTTTGCCCGTGCTGCGTACTCCGTACAGTGCCGCACAGGTATCCCCTACACGCCGTGTGCGGTACCGCTACCCCCCATTTGGGGCGACACAAGAGGCATTTTTGGGGTACAGGCGGGTACTGATGCGCGTACAGGTACCTGCATAATTGGCCAATCAGAGCCCGCTCCGAGGCACGACGGACAGGGATCGGAATTAAATTTATTCAAGCTTTTAATGAAGAAATTGATTGAGTTTTAGTGGATTGAATTAAATTTAATACAAGTTTTATTCCAAAAATCAAGGAAAGTAAAGATACATGTACAAAGTACCCCGTAGCTATCTCCTCTATCTCTTCCATCACTTCCATCTCTCCCATGATGCCTTCCCCTCCCCCCCCGTTCTCAAGACGTCTCCGGTGACACATGTCCTTGCTGCCGCAGGCTCTGTGCCCCTCGCAGCCGTCGCCATCGGTTGCTCTGCTCAATCACTGCGCGGTCGAATATGAACCACCACTGCGAAAAGACCTGCTGCCCGACCTCCCATGCGCTCTCATCAAAAGGGTTCGAGCCCCAGACGCGAAGACCCTCGCCGGGATGCTCCATGTCGTACACAAAGTCGATCATGTTGGGGAGTTGTGCAGGGTCCGTGCTGCCAGTATGGTTGTTGTCGGATGACGTGCCTCCGCTGCCCCCCGACCCCTCTGCTGCTGCTGCCGCTGCCGCCCTCTCCTCTTCCCGGGCTATCTCGGCCAGCTCTGGCACTTCGTGCAGAACGCTGATGAGCCGCTCACGGACCGCCGGCCACGGCAGAATGTCAATCAGCGGGTGGTGCGGGAAGCGTCGCTGTGCTGGTGTTGGTTGCCATGCCTCGGGAAGGTTTGTGATGGGACTGCTGGTGCTGTTCGTGCTGTTCGTGCTGGTGCTGCTGGTGCTAATGGTGCTACTGCTATGGCCGCCGCCAGAACTCCCCGCCTGGTGAAAGGGCGACTGTCCGTCAAGCCGCAGGAGAGAGGATCCGCATCCTAGCCGAGTGGCTATACGGACCATGGCCCGCAGCAGCGTCAGCTCGTTGACGGGGAGCAGCCACGAGTCGGGCGAGAAGCCGGCGGAAGACGTCGAGGATGAGACGGGGGAGTTGGAGACGGAGCCAAAGGGAAATGGAAAAGAGGAATTTCCAGACATTGTTGCTGCTGCTGCCGCGCTTCCAGAGTATGGAAAGAGCAGTGCTCCTCCCGTCGGTGACGCCGCGTGCGTAAAGGACGTATGGAAGGACGACGACGACGGCGACGACGGCGACAACGGCGGCGGCGCCGGCGAAAGCGTAATGGCTGTGTTGACATGAGCATCCAACGGCGACGGCGGCGGCGGCATGGCAAGTGCCGTGTCCCCCCAGGCCATCGAAGCTGTTGTGCTTTCAACGGCCGTTTCTGGCGCTGTTGGCGCTGTTGCGTCGGCTGTGGCAGCTGTGGCGGCCGTTGCGGTTGCCGTGCTTGTCGACGTGGAGGCAGTTGCCTGCGTCGCCTCAAAGGACATGCTGCTGCTGAAGAGGGCCGGCATCATGTCGCTGGTGGCAGCCAGCATGTCAAATGAGGCCAGTTCCATAGTCGCCGCCGACGGATCCAGGCCCAGACTCGTGGCCATGGCAGCCATGTCGATGCTGTCGATATTGTCCATCCCCCCCATCCCTTCGATGTCCCCAATCCCGTCCATCCCTTCCATGTTGTCCATATTGTCAAGGCCGCCGATATCATCTAGGAGCATGTCGTCCATTCCGTCCATACTGTCTTCGGCGCCGTCATCTGTCTTTGGTGATGCGCTCTCTCCTGCTGCCTCGGCCTCGGCTGCCCTCTTTTTCTTTTCCATCCTCTTTCGTGCGCCTATCGTCAGTATGTCAGTAAGCACCTTTTCTTCTTGGTTCTTTTTGCGCCCTCTCACTGCTTACGATATCGCCGTTGTGCAAGAACATTCAGTACTCGCTTGCGCTCTGCTGCATCTTCTTCAATATCCGGCACCGTCAACGGCGGCGGTGTCTTGTGCACTCGCTGCCGCGTCCGTCGTGGCGCCATGGATGTGGGAGAGGCTTTGGATGGCGCTTTGGACGATGCCTTGGACGATGCCTTGGACGATGCCTTGGGAGATGCCTTGGGAGATGCCTTGGACGGTCCCATTGTGTGATGCTTTGTTATTCTTTGCCAAGTTTGCGAGCTTGCGATCTTGTAAATTCTTTGCGAGTTTTTGCCGAGTTTGTGAAAATGCCTTTGGTTCTCTATATCACTGCTTCTGTGTGCGATTCATGCCTCTTCTTTTCACTCGTGGGTTTTTTTGGCTTCCACCTGATGGATCTGTTGAAGCCGCGCCACTTCCTTGTTGACTTGTCAGTCCCCGTGTTGAACTGCGCAATGGTTTCATTGAACTGCGCTGGTGATTTGGCTGAACCGCGCGGTGATTGCGTCGACTGCGCTTTCTTGCTTGTTGCCTACCGGCGTCCTCCGATACGCGACCTGGTTTCAATGATCTCAAATCGCATGACGTCGATATAGACTCATTTCAGAGCTGGTCTAGATGGGTTGCCATCGATGTTTCCCCCCATAACGCTTAAGCATGACTGATAGCTGCTACCCCTCTCCCCTGCAAAACAAAGGCCGCTTTCCATGTACCTCCTTAACACGATTGGCCCATCCACCCCCGGCCAAGTTTGCAGCCACCCCCAGGTCACATACCTACCGCAAAAGAGTCACCTCGACCGTGAACGCCACTCTGCAAGTCCCAACCAATCTGACCTCAAACCATCCCTCCTTTCTACGGTCGTTTGCCCGGTCCTCTTGCGAAATACGGGACGGCTGAGTCTAACCGTTTTCCACATCTCTTCCAAATCTTGGCCAAACTTTTTGACATATCTTTTGCCAGTCCCTGTCGCCCGGTTTCCATCATTTTGCCTCGCCGCATAGATTCCCTCAATGGGTTGTGTCTTGGGATAGCAGCCACGTGGCCGCACAGGCCGGCAAAACTGGCAAGGCTACCCTGGGCACGCGGAGTTTGGTCGCAGCCGCACGGACCTTGTGACCTTATTTCCTCCTCATTGCTTGATTTGCTCCGTGCCGGTCCAATCCATTCTCCGGGCCTTTCTCCGTCACCGCCTGAACTATTTGTTCTCGACTGCGCAACGAATGTTACATGGTTAAATACATGCATCTTACAGAGTAAGTATCCTTCGGCATGTCTTGGAATAAACGCCATTTCTTCTTTACTGGCGGAAAGCACTATATTCAAAAGAACATTCCCTTCCTATCTTGGCGATACCGGCGCTTTGCTTCAATATCACGTGATACACACTGACTCCGAGGCACAGCTTTCTTCACTCTTTTAATTAATTTCAATTCAATGCCATTTCAACTTTGTGGCTTTTTTGTTTTGCCCGTTCTGCTTTGCTGCAGTATCATATGCTTCCGTTTTGGAACTTATCAAGTGCGCCAAAGCTAAACCGAATTTAGCCACCATCCAATTCGCTTGCATGCATGCGACTTACATACGAGTACGGATACTTTCGTAGACGCGAGATACGGGGATACGGGGTACAATCGGGGAACCTTGTGACAAACACCGACTTTCACACACATTAAAAGACGGAGTATCTGTCGTCAAATTAAGCATCTTTTCACCACCTTCCGTGCCGCCCAACTGCGCCTTCCCATTTTTACTACGGGATACCTAAAACCGTGCGGTTCCTGCCTTTTTTCGCCGCTCGTTTTTCGTTTCTTCCTCGTCTCTCTTCTTGGCCGCTCCTTCCTGCACTACGTCGTCATTTGCGGGGTCCCGGGCACGCCTTGTCGGCCATAAAGAAGTGGGTCTACGCCCTTTCGTTGACAACGTCTCCACACCATATATCGGTTTTTTCTGTGTCTAGAGCCGGCCGCCGTGCGTAGCCTCCTTGGCTCTTTCTCGTTTTGGTGAGGATGTCCAGAGTTCGTTCCATTATATGGGGAAGGGACTCTTGAGAGCGTGCGCGCGCTTGCCCGTCCGGGAAGGAACAACCTGCCTGCGCCCGCCGGCCGGGCTTCCAAATTTTGGCACGTTGTATTGCTCAAGGCTCGTGCTTTTGTATCCTGCATTTGCCCGACTGACTATCTGCCGCCGTTCTTTTTGATTTCGACACTTGTTCAATTCCGATTCTAGCCCAGATATCTTTTTTCTGGGTCCCGGTTTCGGTCAATTCGTTCCTGACTCATGGTGATCCATTGACTCTTGCTTTTTGATTTCTCCAAAGTCGACTGTTGTTGTCGGTCGGGAAGGCGCGACAGAGAAGTTTCCTCAACAAAGGTGAATTAGAAGCAGGAACATCCCCCGGCATTATCAGGAAGGAACATCGGGGTCGTCACTTCCTTTTATCCTTTTTATCCGGGCAATGTTTGAACTCGCACGTTTTTAGTACACTTTCCCTCTCTTATCTTGCTCTTTCTTTGTCACTCAATTCTCACTTTTACTCTTTTCTCTTTTCTCTTTTTTTTTTCCCTCTATTCCCCTTTTTGTTTTTTCCCCGGTGAACCCCCACCCCACGCCCTTGGACGTGTGTCACACTCACGCGGCCCCTGCGCACCGCCGTCTTACGAGTCCTGCCCAGGCGGCCATTTTTCTCTCGAGATATACGTCGGCCGTCTTCCCTTCCGCCCTTTGACATCTTGCAGCTGCGCCCTATCTCTAGAGCATGCCCGTCATCCCCGAAGAGGACTCGGACGTTGATAGCACCATGGATCCCTTTGTCAACTGGTCCGCGGCCGCCAGTGCCACGGGCATCCCAGACCTTCCGCGCGGTCCTCGCAATCAAGGCCAACGGCTTGGCCTACCTCAACCCCAGAACCAAGGCCCCAATGGCGGCGAGTGCGGTCTTCTCTTTGATAACCCCGACCAGGACGACTTCTCCTTCTGGGCACTCGAGCACTACGAGCAGAGCAACCTGGCCAACATGGTCAACGGCGTCAACGTTCTCGAGGGAATCAACAGCTTTGCCGGTGTTGACATCAGCAACAACAACGGCAGCAGCAGCGCCCTTCCCGAGATGAACGACACCTTTTTCAACACTTCGGGCATCATCAGCCCGCTTGGCGCCTTTGACGTCAGCATCGGCACGGGCGCCAGCAGCAGCGGCACCGGCCTCGGCCCCGCTACCTCGTCTCTCCAGGAAGCCGATGCCGCTCTCGAGGCATTTCTGAGAAACGGCAATGGCGCCGCCGACTCGGCGCTAGCTTCGGCCGCAAACTCCAACTCCAACCCCAATACAAACCTCAACTCAAACTCCCACCACAGCTCCTCGGAGGGCACCAGCCTCTCGCCGCCCCAGCTCGGCATCCCGGACGCTCCCTGTCTGCACTGCCGTCTCGGCGGCTACCAGTGCAAGACCATCCAGGAGGGTAGCTACCGTGGTTATTGCACGAGCTGTGTGGCCCTCCGTTGCGAGTGCAGCTTCGGCCTCGCATCCGGTGGCCCCGTCCCGACCGACGTCTCTTTCCCCTCCAACCCCTGGCCGCTCATGGGCGACCACCCTGATCCCATTCACAACGAGACGACAGAGTCTTCTGCCGCGGTGCCAGCCAATGCCTCTGCCAACAATGTCTCGGCACCCAACAACCAGGCCAAGCTGGGCGCTCGTTTCTCGCGCGAGACCGTCCGCATCCTCAAGAACTGGCTGTCGACCCACAGCCGCCACCCCTACCCGACCGAGGACGAAAAAGAGTCGCTGCAGCGTCTGACCGGCCTCAACAAGACGCAAATTTCAAACTGGCTTGCCAACGCCCGGCGCCGCGGCAAGATCCCCAACCACCGGTCGACCTCGCCGCACGTTGGCAACTCCTACGGCGGCGTCTCGGGCCCCGTCGATATCCCGCGCCGCAGCGCGACTCCTCTTCCCTTTGAGCGCAACGAAGGCAGTGCTATTCAAAACATTCCGCTGCAGCGTTGGGCCAACTCCCCCCCCGAAAACGAACCGGCCTCCGTCACTGATATTGCTCGTGCCATCACATCAACGGAGCCCATGGTGTCTTCTGGCATCAGCACTCCGCTCAGCCACAGCCTCAACTTTGATGACGGCTCCAGTCACTCCCTCTTCAACGGCTCGTCCGCCAGCAGTGCGGGCACGTCTCACTCGAGCAGTCTCTCGTTTGCCTCGGCCTACTCCCACGCCTCGCGCGGCTCGTATGGCTCGGCCTTTAGCTCCATGGGCCGCGGCCGTCGGCGGCGGCGCCGTCGGTCGGCAAATGGCCTCCACATGGCTGGTCACGGCAGCTCTGGGTCCGAAGAGCGCAATGTCCGCCATGCTCGGAGAAGCGCCGAGGCGAAACAACACACCGAGACGCCGGGCCGCATTGGTCTCGCAGCTCCCCTCAAAACGTACCAGTGCACTTTCTGTACCGACACGTTCAAGACGAAGCATGACTGGCAGCGCCACGAAAAGTCGCTGCACTTGTCTCTCGAGCGCTGGATCTGTGCCCCCCAGGGCGCCGTGGTCATCAACCCCGAGACAAAACTGCCAACATGCATCTTTTGCGACCAGATCAACCCGGATGCCGCCCACGTCGAGTCGCACAACTTTGCGGCGTGCCAGGAGCGCAACGTGCGCGACCGCACTTTTTACCGCAAGGATCACCTGCGGCAGCATCTGCGGCTCGTCCACAACGTCAAGCTGGCGGCCGGAGCGATGGAGGGGTGGAAGGTTGTCACACCCGAGATCCGCTCGCGCTGTGGTTTCTGCGGCATCGTCATGGACACGTGGTCCTTCCGTGTAGACCATCTGGCCGACCACTTCAAGACCGGTAACACCATGGCTGACTGGAAGGGTGACTGGGGTTTCGACAAGCCTATTCTCGACATGGTCGAGAACTCCATTCCGCCCTACCTCATCCACGACGAGCGCAACTCGCCGCTGCCGTACGTGGCTGCTGTGCAGCCACCGGGAAGCCCGCGCAATGCCTACGAGCTCATCCGCAACGAGCTTTCCTACTGGCTCATGGCCCGCGGCGGCACCATCAGCGGGGTTTCGGACCACGACTTTTTGTTTGAAACATGCCGCATCCTGTTTGCCGCCGACCTCGAGGCCGGCGCGGCCGCCAGTGTTGGCGTGTCGTGGCTGCGCGATCTCTTGCTGTCCAACGAAGACTGTGCCCAAAAGGCCCGTCTCAGCCCCTTCCGCAACAAGGACGAGTGCGAGATGGCCAGTCTGCGCATCAATGGCAAAGAGTCCATCTTTGATGCATGCCCGCTCGAGGCGCAGCTGCAAACCTTTGTCAGCGAGCGCACGCTCCTCGGGTTAACCCCGCGGGACTCTGAGCTGCAGGATGCTGCCTACGATATTCTGTGCAAGCTCGAGCTGGAGCTCGTCAATGGTCCGCCCGACTATGACCACGAAGCGGGCTCGGCGCGGTCCACGTCGGCACGGGCGATTCTGGCCTTTTTGAAGCGGCTCATGCAGGTGTCGACTGCATGGCTGGCCGCTTTCCGTAAGCGCGCTCACCTGCCGCGGTCGGATGTCATGGCCAACGAGTCCCGCCGACCCGTCGACGATCCCAACAGCATGGACGCGTCGATCCACAACTCGAGCCGTCTGGAGGCGGAGCTGGCCGACTTTGTGCGGGCGCGGCTGACGGAGGGCCATGCTGCACCAGACGACGAAACTCTGCAGAAGCAGGCGCGGCGTATCATTTACGAGACAGATGACGACGCCTGGAACCAGACCGAGGCAGACAACCCGACATGGCTGGCAGCCTTCAAGGCCAAGCATGTGCCCACCTCGGATGCCCGACCCTACACCGTGCCAGCACCATACTTTTTGAACGATGCCAACTGCTACCGGCGACTGGCACGCGAGCTGACGCGGTATACGACGATGCTCATGTCGCCCAACAACCCCAACCGGCACGTTCCGTCTGACGAGGAGCTCCAAAACCAAGCTCGATGGATCATTTATGATGAGTGAGTACTTAGATCTGCCTGACCCCCCTTTTTGTCTTTTTTTGGTTCTGCCTTCTAACTTTTGCAGTGACGATCCATGGAACCAGACAGCGGCAGACAATGTCGAGTGGCTGATACGGTTCAAGCGGGATGTGGGCATCCTGCCGGCCGAGGACGGACCTGGTCTGCCAGTCGATGTGCCAACTTGCAATGTCAACCAAGGTGGCAGCGGCTTCTTCCCTCCGTACCTCTACAAGGGTCCCACCAAGGGAGCAGCGGCGCCCGAGCCCACGTCGAGCTCTTCCCGCCCAGCGGCCATTTTCTGTTCGCGCGAGCTCGAGACAGGCCTCGTCGAGTTCGTCAAGGGCAGTGCCGTCTTCCCTGACGACGACGCCCTGCGCGCTGAAGCCCGGCGCATCTACGGCGCCGGGGATGCCACCCAGTGCACGCCGGCTGACGATCCCGTACTGCTGGAGAAATTCAAGGCCATGGTGCAAAAGTTGGCGTCGCCGGGCTCGTCTACCATGCCAACGGTTCCCGAGTCTGAGACGGAGGCGCTTCCATTGGACCTGTCCATGGTGGGCATGGAACCATCTAATCTTAATCTGCAGCCCATGTCGCAGCAGGAAATCGATGCTATGCTGCAGGAGATGGAATTTGAATTTTAAGGCTGGGGAGTTGTCATAGAATGACTGGTTCGGTTTTTTTTCTTTGTCCTTTTTGGTTATAGGTTCCATTTGTGTTTACGAGGCGACGAGAACGGCATCAACTGCGATTTACACGGTTCCATTTGTTGGAGTTTATTTTTTCTTCTTTTCTCTTTTCCATAGGTTTGATTCTCATTCGCCCATGACTGTGGTATTCTCAACTACACAGAATGATATGATTTTTATTTATGAATTTTTAGTTAATATTTATGAATTCCATTCAAGTTAACGTACCTACCCAGGTAGTGAAAGTGTTTTTATTTTTTTCATCATCTTTTTTTTTACCGACCTAAAAGGAGAATAAAGAAAAAGCAAAGTACCTAATATACATACCCAAGGTAGGTACCTCTTTTTGATTTTTTTTTTTAAAAAAAACACACCTACTTAACCGTGAAAAAAGAAAGCTGCCTGAAGACCTACCTACATATGTTGGAGTCCAAGACCCATTGGCAGGTGTCTGGCCGGTGCTAGCAAAAGGCTGCTTAATTGCATCACGTGACATCGCGACAGAGTTCGCGTGTCTCCCCGCGTCATTTGAATCACGCTTTGAAGACTGCATGACATGGAGGCGTGCATATCTCCTACCAGTTGCCCGACACCACACAGGGAAACACAAATGGGGGGAATGGACACACGACACATACGAAGCACAAAACGACCGGCAAAATGGTCGATGCGATGAAAAGCACCGAGTCAGCCGCGGGCCAAGGCGGCCAAAGAGGCAAACGCAAGAGATCCGAGACGACGACGGGCAATGATGGCGAGTCGATCGGGAGTACGGCGGACAGTGTAGAAAGAGAAGGGTCACAGTCATCATCGCAGCCGGATGGAAACTCGACGGACACATCGGCCAAGGCCAAGAAGCAGACCAAGGGCCGGAAAAAGGCCAACGGCAAGGAGAAGAAGGAGCCTTCGTCTCCGTCCACATGGCCACCGTTTCTCCGCCGCCTGGAAAGGATACACCGGGCACTCAACCTTGTGTATACGATTTGCTGCACGCGCAAGCATCTGCTGACGACGTTTGCCACCATCAAGACGGCGGTCGAGGACAACACGGGCGGCGAGCCGCTGCTCGAGGTGGACGTCGCGGCGGTGGCGGCGGTGCTGGCTGGACTTTATAGCCATCATTCGGACGGGGGCGGCGGCGGTATTCTGTTTGAGTATGTGGACGAGCTCTCTCTGCAGGTGGACGTCCAGGGCGCGGAGCGCGACACGACGTTCAAGAGCCATGTCGGCAGCAGCCGGGCGCGCAACCGCATCACGACGCAGAGTCCGGCAGCGGATGCATCGGTGGGAGGCATCACGGGACGGCAAGGGCTGGGTGAATATATCGACGATGGCCGTGGCCCTGGACGCTCCGGAAGCAAGGTGCTGTACTTTGAGTTTGTGGACGAGGGGATCAAGAAGGAGCCGGCGACGGGACAGGTGCTGCGCGACGATCGCGTAATACGCATGCCCGTCTATGGCCAGAAGCAGATGACGACGATCATCGACAAGAGGAATCGACGGTTTGCCACGGCCGTCGATGCGTTCTTGGAGAGATGTGCCAATGCGGGGCAGGATCCAGAGGAGACGCTCAAGACCGAGGCCGAAGCGTTGGTTCCAGTCAAGAAGGGGGTAGAGGATGAAGGGGAGGAAGGGGAGGAAGATGGTGAGAAAGAAAAAGAAAAGGGAGCCCACAAAGGTCACATCAACGGTATACCATCAGAGCGCAAGCCGATCCCCGAGATTATCGAGGACCTCAAGGCCTGCTCGTGGTATTCTGGGCAGATCGTGCCCGACGGCCACCGCGTCTTTGAGGAGCAGCCGCCCGTGTACGGCGACCTCGACTTCTTGCTCAGCCAAGACCTCGTCAATGCGCTCTACAACGCCAAGGGCATCACCGAGTTCTACTCGCACCAGGCGCAGGCCATCAATGCGCTGCATGCGGGACGCCACGCAGTGGTGGCGACGTCGACGAGCTCGGGCAAGTCGCTCATCTTCCAGCTGCCCGTAGTGCACGCCCTCGAGCAGGACGAGCACGCGCGCGCTCTCTACATCTTCCCGACCAAGGCGCTGGCGCAGGACCAGAAGCGCAGCCTCGGCGATCTGCTGGCCTACATGCCGCCGCCGCTCTGCCAGCTGCTGGTGGCGACGTACGACGGCGACACGCCCTGGCGCGACCGCGACGCCATCCGCGAGACGGCGCGCGTGATTTTTACCAACCCGGACATGCTGCACGCGGCCATTCTTCCGCAGGAGAGCCGCTGGCGCTCCTTCTTGCAGCGGCTGCAGTATGTGGTCGTCGACGAGCTGCACTACTACAACGGCCTGCTGGGCGCCCACATGGCCTACATCATGCGCCGTCTGCGCCGCGTCTGTGCTGCTCTGGGCAACACGAGCCTGCGCTTTGTCGCCTGCTCGGCCACCGTGGCCAATCCGCAGGCGCACTTTGAGACCATTTTTGGATTGGGCAAAGACAACCCCGTCGAACTGGTCGAACTTGTCGACGTCGACGGCTCGCCGTCGTCGCGCAAGGATTTCCTGTGCTGGAACACGCCGTACCGCGTAGCCGGCGACCCGTCGAGCGGCCGTGCCAGCGGGCTGTACGAGTGCGCCCGTCTCTTTTGCGCGCTCATCCTGCGCGGCGTGCGTGTCATTGCCTTTTGCCGCGTGCGCGAGCAGTGCGAAAAGCTCGTGACGGCCGTCCAGCAGGAGCTCACGCGTCTCGGGCACGCCGCCGCTGCCGCCCGGGTCATGGGCTACCGCGGCGGATACACGGCCCAGGACCGTCGTCGCATCGAGGCCGACATGTTTGCCGGCCGTCTCGTCGGCATCGTGGCCACCACGGCGCTCGAGCTTGGTGTCGATATCGGCGTCCTGGACTGCGTCATGACCTGGGGGTTTCCCTACTCGATTGCCAATCTCCGGCAGCAGACGGGTCGAGCTGGTCGTCGGCGCGGCCGCGACGCGCTCGCCATCCTCGTCGGCGACGCCTTTGCCACGGACCAGTACTACATGCAGAACCCGGACCGACTCTTTGACGAGCCCAACGCCGAGCTGCAGGTCGATCTGAACAATATGCTGGTGCGCGAGGGCCATGTGCAGTGTGCCGCCTATGAGATGCCCATTCGGTTGGGCGAGAACGACGAAAGCGACGAAAATGACGAAAAGTATCTGGGCGCCGGCCTGGCCAAGCTGTGCCACGAACGGCTCTTACCTGACGCGCAGGGCTTCTACCACTGCCACGATCACTTCCGGCCGCAGCCGTGGAAGCATGTCTCGATTCGCCAGGCAGACGACGAGCACTTTGCCATTGTCGACGTCGGACACAACCCGCCGATTGTGCTGGAAGAGCTCGAGGCATCGCGTGCTTTTTTCACGCTGTACGACGGAGCCATCTTCTTGCACCAGGGCCGCTCCTACCTGGTGCGCGAAGTCGTGCCAGACCGCTACATGGCCCGTGTCGAGCGTGTGCAGGTCGACTGGACCACGCAGCAGCGCGACTTTACCAATGTCGACGCGATCGAGACGCAGGCCATCCGAACAGTGGGCCAGCCGCAGGAACAGCAGCAGCAGCAAGACGCAAAGACAGAGCAGGCACGCGCCTATCTCGGCAAGATCCGCATCGAGCAAAACGTCTTTGGCTACTTCAAGCTGGACCGCCAGGAACGTATCATCGACGCCGTGCAGGTGGACAACCCGCCGGTGGTGCGCTACAGTCGCGGCACATGGCTGGATGTGCCGGCGTCGGGCCTGCAGGTGCTCGAGCGGCGACGGCTGCACATGGCCGCGGCCATCCATGCCGCCGAGCACGCCGTGCTGAGCTTGCTGCCCAGCGTGGCCACCAGCCTGCCGGGAGACGTGCGGACGGAATGCAAGAGCGCCGCCAAGGAGTTTAGCGGGAAGAAGGTGACGCAGCGCCAGCGGCCGGCGCGTCTCGTCTTTTACGACGCCAAGGGCGGCGCTGTCGGCTCGGGTATCTCGGCCAGGGCCTTTGATTTTGTCGACATGCTGCTGCAGCAGGCCCTCGTGCGGATCGAGAGCTGTGTCTGCCAGTACGCCAATGACAGCATGGATGGCTCGTCGCGCGGCTGTCTCGAGTGCGTCGCCTCGACGACGTGCCGCGAGGCCAACACGGTGATGAGCAGGGCCGGCGCCATCGTGGTCCTCCGCAGCCTCCTCGGCTTGCCCATTGACGAGGAGGCGCTACCTATGGGACCCGAGGAAGGCATCCCTCAAGGGCCAGAGACGGTCGTCTTGGCCCAGCCCGTACCCCGTGTGAGGCTGCAGGAAGAGGCAAAGGACGGAGAGGTGTAGCGTTTGTGTCCCAGATACTCCTAGATACCCCCCAATCCCCCCCAGATACCCCCGACGTCTCGTCGTCGGACTATAGTGCATATAGTAACAACCCTATTGCAAATAGACTACTCGGACTATCGTTGCATGTGTGTAGTCTAGCCGAGGCATCTTGCTCCACTTTAGGCGCGCGCGCCTACCCCACAAACCAACAAGCCGGGGAATGTATACACTTGTACCACGCGAGCTGGTGCGCGGAAGCTTTTGTGAGGAGAAATACATAAAGGTACGCGCCCCGGTACTTCTCCTCTGCCGTGCTCCTGGGAAAGGATCTGGGTTTCCCGCGCTTCGTGCAGACCGGCTATTCATGCTCTTTATAAGTTGAGACTGAGCGCATGTTTGAGTGATTGAACATCTGTTTCTTGCATCTTGCCATCTTTGCTTTACCTAGATCGTGTTTCTACTTGGCCATTTATCGCGTGAGTCTTGTTTTGTATTCTTTTTTGTTTTTCAACTTCCCCATGTGAGACTGGGTTGCCCGATACTCCGACGCAGCGACACCCTTCATTCGCTCCTTCCTCGCATATCATCGATCGTCTCCGCGCCTTCCTTCTGACATCCAGCGCAGGGACCCACACCAGCTTTTCCAATATCAACGGCAAACTTGCCCGTCTTTCGCTTTGATACGTTGTCTCGGCTCCTCTCTCTTCATCACCACCAAACAGCCATCATCCATCATGTCGGAAGATCCCCAGATTATTCGTCTCTCGTACGAGGGCCGCGTGGCCACGATCACGATTGACAACCCCAAGAAGCTCAATGCCTGCTCGCTGATGCAGTACTACGACCTGGCCAGCAAGATGCAGGAAGTTGCCAAGCGCGATGATATCTATGTCACCTTTCTGACCGGCACTGGCCGTTTCTTTTCTGCGTGAGTCCATGGACAACAGTCTTTTTGTCTTTTTTTTTTGTCTTGTTTAGCTTCCATCTTTGCTAACCTTACGACCAGCGGCGCCGACGTCACCCTTGCACAGGGCCAGCCCATGACCGGCCAGGAAGCACACATCAACTGGCTTCGCTCCTTTGTGGCCTTTAACCTCAATATCGCGCGCACCTTTTACACTCACCCCAAGGTGCTGGTTGTCGGCCTCAACGGCCCCGCCATCGGCCTGTCGGCTGCCCTCGTCGGCTTTGCCGATTTCGTGTACTGCACGCCGTCCGCCTTTCTGCTGACGCCGTTTAGCAGCCTGGGCCTCGTGGCCGAGGGCGGCGCGTCCATTGGTCTCGTGCAGCGTCTCGGCCGCGCCAAGGCCAACGAGGCCCTGCTCATGAGCAAGCGCATCACCAGCAGCGAGCTGCTCGCCTGCGGGTTTGCTAATGCCATCTTTGACGGGGACGATGCCAAGTCCGACAAGGCCTTCCACCAGCGCGTCCGTCGCGAAATCGACGACCGTCTGGGCGACCACCTCGTCGGCGAGTCGCTGCTGGGCATCAAGAAGCTCATCCGCGGCGCCGACGACAGCGCGCTCGACCAGCAAAACGTCCGCGAGGTCTTTGCCGGCCTCGAGCGCTTCATAACGGGTGTGCCCCAGGAAGAGTTTCGCAAGATTGCCATGGGCGAGAAGCGGCACAAGCTGTAAAATGGGGAAGAGGTGTTATAAAGGGAAAGAAAAAAGGGACAGTCTCTCCTTGTCTGTCTCTCTCCCAGAAATATGATCCATAGTTGTATTATATCTAAATTGTCTTGTTTGCCGTCCAAGAGCCTCATTTCCCTTCTCACACCCTCTCTCTCTCTCCTCGGTCACGACAGTAGCCCAAACAAAAGACTCGTCTTCTTCCAGTAGTCCTGCGCCAGCTTGGCCATACGCTGCCGCTGTGTCTTTTCGCCGTCGGGCAGTCCTGTGCGTTTGTAGACGGCGTCTTCGAGCGACGCCAAAGCAGCTGGCTCGTGGCTGCCCAGACTGCAGCGCAGCCATGCAATATCAAAGACCCACTGGACGAGCAAGTCGCGATGCCGTTCTGGCGAGGGAGATGGTGATGCTTCCTTTTCGGCATCCTTTTCGGCATCATCACCTTCTTTTGTCTCCTCCTTGTCCTCCTCCTTCTCCTCCTTCTCTCCCTTCTCTCCCTTCTCCTTGCCCACCTCCTCTAATCTCGCCATCCATGCGCTCGCCAGCTTCTCCGATGCCTGTTTCTTGAGCACAGCAACGGCGGCCGGACTCCACAGGTCCATGCCTGCATCGCCCATGGCCTTGGCCAGCTCGCGGAGACTGCGAAACACGCCCGGTGATGGTGTCGCAGGCAGAGCATCGTCGCCCTCGCCCTCCCACAACAGACGGCCAGCCACAGTCGTGCGTGCCAGGGCTGTCGTGGTCAACGTGTCGAGAGCAGGCGCCGTCACTACGCGCGCAATCGCAGCGTGCATCTCGGGGATGATACTGGCTCCGAGCGTCGTCTGGACCTGATCGCTGGCCGCCGACGGCCGTCGCCGGCGGATATCCCGCAGGACGCGGACGAGGTACATGGCCATAACACCCCGAGTGGCGACGCCCTTTTCGTTTTCGCCCTCGCTGTCGTCGTTGTGACCGACCTTGCTCGCCTCCCAGGCCTCGACAATCTGCGCATCGAGGGCCTCAAAGGCAGCCGACATCTGCGAGGTCAGCTCGTCGTAGAGAGTCTGTGGGTCTTGCTTGCCAAGGAGCTGCTGCCGTTCGGCCAGTGTCTCCTCGTCCTCGACGAGAATATCCGCATCGTCGCCGTCCATCGTGCTGCTGCCACTGCCTCCGCCAACGATAAGAGCGTCCGTATCCCAGTGCTGACGCCGCAGCTGTTCCACGAGAGCGGCCGCATCGTCGACGACCTGGAGCCATGTCGAGTACGACGCGACGGCCTGGGAGACGGCATCGCTGCGGCCGTGCAGACGGGTCTCGACGTCATGGACCAGCGCGAGGGCACCGTCTGCACTCGATGCCAACCACACAGAGGCCCCAGAATTATCACCGGTCGTTCCGGTCATTCCGCTCATGGTCGGCGGTGGCCACGATGCCAGCGTAGCAGCCACCGCAGCTCCGACAAGACGCAGCTTGGCCACCTTTTCGCGCAGCACAAGACGCATCTGCTCGACGAGGACATGGCGCAGCTTGTCCAGCAGCTCGGCCGGGTCGACGCCGCGCACCTTGCTGCTGTCGCGCAGCCACAGCGACAGGACACGCGTCCGCAGGCTCACGAGGGCATGCATATCCATGCCCGGCCGCGCAATGGCCTGCTCGAGTCCCAGCAGCAGGGCCTCGCTGCCCTTGTCCGCCCACGACGCGAGCATGGCGCGCGCCTGCGACGCGTCGAGGTCGTCGTGCCGAAGGTATGGCCGGAAGTGCTGCACGTCGTCGCCGCACCACCGCGCCACCACATCGAGACGCAGTCCCTCGACCGAGGGCAGCGAGTCCTTGCTTTTGCTCTTGCCGTTGCTGTCGTCCAGAAGTGCATGCCGCTTAAGCGAAAGCAATGCTTTGGGAAGACGGTGCGGAAGCAGGGCTTGCACGTCGATCAGCGTCGATGTATAGAGGGACAGCCCTCGCAGGAAGTCTTGCCCAGGATTGCGCTTCGTTTTCTCCTCTCCGTTGCCCCCCACTGCAGCCTCACCCGCCTCGTCCCCCTCATCGTCCTCGTTGTCGTCCAGATCAAACGCTACAGCCATGGCCTGGCTGCGAACATGCAGCAGCTGCCACAACGCATCGCGCGTTCCCGACGACGTGGTCAGACTGTGTGCACAGAGAGCGCGGAGCAAATCGTCGCGGGCAGCACTGCGCTGATCCTGGCCAGCGCCGTTGGCTGCTGTCTCTCCGTCCACGTCGCCAGTCCTCTTTCCCCTTGCCACATTCGTTGTCACTGTGCGCTCGACAATCTCAACCATGTTGCGCAGCCGTCTTCGGAGACTCGCCAGACTCTTTTTCGATGCCACGATCGACCGGGCCACCGCGTCGCTCGGCAGAACCTTGGTGCGCGCCTTTTCCTTGTCGTCATCCTTGCTGTCGTCGTTGTTCTCGCCATCCTCCTCGATACTGGCCACCAGAAGCCGACTCAGAACGAGGATCTTGGCCGCCAGGACCAGCCGCTCACCCCATGTGCGATCTTCGCTGCCGGTACCGCGCCGCGATAGCAGCCGAGCAACCGTCCTCGCACATGCCTCCAGCAGCTGCGCCCGCGCCGCCCGTCCCACCGACGACTGCTGCTCCTCTTCGTTGTGCTCGACAAAGGCCGCGAGTCCCGACACCTTGCCGCCGACGACGGCGCGGCCGCAGCGCGCGCCCATGCCCGCCAGTGTCGTCTGCGCCGCGTCCATGTCCTGCCGCATCTGCACAATCGTCTCGGCCGTGCCCAGCAGCTCGCGATACGACCCGCCCACCTGCGACCGCAGCCGTGCCGCCTTGTCGTCGGCCTCGACATGCAGCGCCTTGTGCACCTGGCGAATCTGCGGCAGAGTGTTGGAGGCCGCAAAGATCTGCGCCGTCGACCTCAGCAGGCCGACATCCTGATCGGTGATGGCCATGGCTGAGGGATGGGGAAGTCGAGCGGAATCAGTATGTGCCGATGTCCAATGTCCAATTGGTCGATTGTCTGGCGTTGACGTCGATGTTGTCGTTGAAACAAGAGGACGTTCTACATTCACTCCGTAAGCTGGCCTTTAGCTTGAAACCGCTGCACGTGTCAAGATGGGCGCTGGAATTTAGCGAGGTGAGCTCCCTGCTTCAGCGGGTCGGCAAGGGAAATAGCGCCAACTGATATAGCAGAGTGCTTGCAGCATAGGTAGGATCCACTGAAACATGCACTAAATCATAGCATCCTTTAGCATGTCGCAGTGCTTTTTCTTTTTTTTACCATCCATGAGATCATATATCATTACTTCGTATACTACAACTTTCTCTCGAAATCAATACTCGCTTTCGCAGAACAACGACAATAGCAACAGAATAGCCGCCTACGCACTCGCCTCCGGCTTACCCTTCTTGACAGCATCGCTATAGTCGGCCCACAGTGTCGCCACACTTTTACCCAGCAGCTCCGGCCAAAACGCAGCCTCCTCGTACGCCCGCCCGCGCAGGCCCTCGTTGATCCGCCGCACCGTTCCCTTGCCGTAGCTGCGCTCCAGGTACTCGAGAAAGTACGCCGTGTGCTGGTACCCGGCGTCCCACCGCCCAGCCGCCACCGGCTCGCGGCGCCAGTGCGGCGGCTCCAGCGCGCACCGCAGCCGCACCCAGTCGGCCACGCCCTCCACCAGCCCGCCGGGACAGCTGCCCTTCGCGTCCCACTGGTAGCAGTGCACCAGCTCGTGCGTCAGCACGCCCGTCATCTCGACGGCAGCCCGCGCGCGCGGCCGGATGCCCGCAATGTAGCCCAGGCTGACGTGGATCTCCTTGTGGTCGTTGTCCAGCTCCGAGCCTGTCGTGTACGCCACGCCGTCCATCTCGCGCAGAATCACCGTCACCGACCGCGTTGCCGGCATGTGCGTCTCGGGATCGGCGTCCCACGAACTGCGGCCGTAGAGAAACCGCTGGACATTGCCCACGGCTGCCTGCAGCACTGCCGCCGCATTCACTGCGTGCAGAAACACGTCGGCGCCCTCGTGAGAAAGATCGCGCACCTCGAGACGCAGCTTGGGCTTTGGGTATGTCGGCTTCTCGTATGGCAGTGGTGGCCGCTGCTGCTCATTGCCGTCATTGCTTTGGCAATTCGCATTCTCGCTCGTCTCGCCAGTGCCTCTCACAGCAATGGCTGTCGGTGCCGCCGTCGCCGCCGCCGCCGTCAAGGTAGCTCTGTCTCCACTGTCGGCTGTCATGGCTCTTGTGTGCTGTGTTCTCGTATACGTTTGTCTCGCGGACATCCGGTGACAGTTGTTCAGTTGTTTGGCGATAGTTTTGTCTCGAGCTTTGCGATGCCAAGACCGCCAAGTCGCTAGCACGTGAAACGCAGCACGTGATCCCGCGCTGATGTCACGGGATAAGCCAACACGCCAAAACGTCAAAACGCGGGCTTACCCCACCAATTGGGCTGCTGCGCAGACGCGCCTCTGCTGCTAGCGCCGTTTGCCACAGCAACAAGATGAACCGGGACGCGGCTGTTGGGACGGACATGCGGGCGGGATAGGGGCAGAAAACAGGAAACAAAGGGGAGATTGCTTTCCGCCAGGAACGGACAAGCCCCCCTATCTCTTCAAAGTCCCCGTCACACAAAAGCCGGTACACACACAAAAAAAAATTAATAAGAAATCATGCAGGCATGAGAAAGAAAACGGGGGGATGCAAAAGCAATGTAAAATGAGGAAAGAGCGAGCGGGACTATGACGCCCCTGCCTTGTGCAAAAAAACATACTCCGTACACGGCGTAAAATACGTAAAATACAGCAGCCACGTCTGCCGAGCCAGGGAAGGAACAGTGGATCGTGGTTTCCGTTTGGGACCTTGGGCAGAAAAATACCCCGTACTCGTACTTGTCAAAAAAAGAAGGAGCGACGGACGGCCATAGCACCTGCTGCTTCCATACATACTCCGACGGAGCGTGTGGTACTTGCCCGTTTTACCCTCCTGCTTGAGATCATTGCATCGAACCGTTTTCAGCATCACCAGATTTTCCAGTGCCCGCATCCCACCCGCACCCCTCCATTCCACACCTGCATTCCACTCATCTACACCGCGTCCCTTGTGCGGCTTTTTTTTCCCGCGCGACGAAACCGCCTCGCTACCAAAACTGTCTCCAAGGCATCATCCATTAACCAACATACGCAGTAAACCGAGAGAACGAAGAACGAAAGAAAAAAAAAAGAAAACAAAAAGAAAAAAAGAAATAGTCTGAATCTGCATCACCATCATCACAACAACAAACCCGCTTATTACGTCAACTGAGAAATCAGCTCAACAAAAAGAGTCGAACAGAAATCGACAGCCCTTTTCCGCTCCCACCTCCCATTTTGTCGCTTCCGTGCGAATGGCCGACCAGGTCACCGTCGACCAGGCCAACGACCTGCTCGCCGCCCTCCGCTCCGACACGGCTGTCGACAACAAGGTGCAGTTTGTCACGGCGGTCAAGTCCAGCATCAAGCAGCACAATGTGCCCGACAATGCCGTGGCCATCCTGTTCGAGGCCCTGCGCACCGCGTCGGCGGCCCAGCATGCCGCCCTCGTCAACGCTGGCTTCACCGCGCTCAACCACCTGCTGACGCGCCTCTCGCGCCAGGAGCCGCGCTTCCTCGCCAAGGAGGCCGCCCGCACGCTGCCGCTCATCGTCGACAAGCTCGGCGACCCCAAGGAGAAGCTGCGCACGCTCGCGCTGCAGGCGCTGGCCACGCTGTCGCGTCCCGCCCCCGTCGATGTCGAGCGCGCCGTGCGCAACTCGGCCATGGCCGGCAAGAACCCGCGCGCCAAGGAGATGGCCATGCAGTGGCTGCTGCAGATGCACCACGAGTCAGGCGTGCCCTTCCGCGCCTACGTGCCCGTGCTGATGGACCTGCTCGAGGACGCCGACGGCATGGTGCGCGACGCCGCCAAGGCCACCGTCATCGACCTCTTCCGCAACGCCCCCAACAATGCCAAGACCGACCTCAAGAAGCAGCTCAAGAACTTCAAAGTCCGTCCCGCCATTGAGCAGGCCATTGTGCGGGAACTGATCCCTGCGGGCGGCACGCTCGGCGATGCGTCGTCGTCGTCGTCGTCTTCGGCTACAGGAGCAGCCACCACGTCCTCTCACCCGACTCGTCCCGAATCGCGTCTGCTGCGCAAGCAGCCGTCGTCACACTTCTCGGCCAGCACATCGGCCGGCATGGAGCGCCCCGTCACGCCGCTGCCGGATGCCGGACGTGCCGAAGAGGCAGAGCCGACGTACGTCAACACGCAGCGCGAGCTCGACGATCTTTTTAAGGAAATGCACGTCTGGTTCGAGGGCAAGGAGACGGAACAGAACTGGCTCAAGCGCGAGGAGAGCGTCACGCGTCTGCGGCGTCTCATCGCCGGCAACGCGGCAGACTTTGCCGATGCATTCCTGGCCGGCGTGCGCGGCCTGCTCGACGGCATCATCAAGGCCGTCGTCTCGCTGCGCACCAGTCTCTGCAAGGAGGGCTGCTCGCTCATCCAGGACCTGGCCAACGCGTTCGGCCCCGGCATCGACCACATGGTCGAGATCCTCATGCAGACGTTGATCAAGCTGTCGGCCGGCACCAAAAAGATCAGCTCCCAGCTCGCCAACGCCTGCGTCGACGCCATCCTCGCCAAGGCTACCTACTCGACGCGTCTGCTGCACCACGTCTGGTGCGCCTGCCAGGACAAGAACGTCCAGCCGCGCACCTACGCCACCGGCTGGGTCAAGACGCTGCTGAACAAGGAGGCTGCTCACAAGGAGCGCATCGAGCACTCGGGCGGCCTCGAGGTCATTGAAAAGTGCATCAAGAAGGGTCTTGTCGACCCGAACCCGGGCGTCCGCGAGCGCATGCGCTCAACATACTGGCTCTTTGCCGGCATGTGGCCCGCCCGCGCCGAGGTCATCATGTCCAACCTCGACAGCACCGCACAGAAGCTGCTGGAAAAGGACCCTAGCAACCCCAACGGCCCTAAGCGGGCGGGCGGTGCGACCACCACTGGCAGCAGCGCGGCCTCGGGCCACGGTGGCGCTGCTCGTCCCGGTCTCGGCTTCTCCAAGAGCACGACCGGTGCTCCTCCCAAGCCATCGCTGCGCGAGGCTATGCTCGCTAAGAAGAAGGAAGCCTCGGCGGCCGCAACCGCCGGTGGCGCTACGCGCAACCTGCCTGCTCGTCCAGGGTCGGCCATGGCACACTTTTCGCCTGTTCGCACTCTTTCTGGCTCTTCCAACGCCTCATCCATATTGACTGCTGCTACGTCTGCAACGGCGACGACAACGTCCTCCTCCTCCTCCTCTTCCGCCTCATCTGCTTCCTCGTCGGCAACGACGGCTACTTCCATGCCAACAGCCACATCTCATCGGCAAAGGGTAGAGGGTGGCCTCTCTGTGGCGCCTGTCCGGCCAACCAAGCGGAGACCCGAGCTGCACGCACGGCCCGCAACGGCAGGCCCCTACTCGGTGCGCACACACGACCATCCTTCTATGGAGCAGTCGAGCCCGCCCGACACGCGTCGAGGGGTTAGCAAGACGACTGCCAACACTAGTTCCGCTGGCATCGCGCCTCCAAAGACGCTCGGCGGATCTCCCAAGCGCACGGCCACCCGGCCACGGCCCGCGGGCCACCAGGCGTCCGCCAGCGAGTCTAGCGCGGTGACTAGCAAATCAGCATCGTCGCCCCGGACTAGTCCGTCCAAGACGGGCCGGCCCATTCTTAGCGTCGGCCCAACAAGCCCAGCTGCCGTGCGTCGAGCTGCGCTACCCAGCAGTGCTAGTGCTGTGAACCGGGCGACGAGCCCATTACGAAACCGTGTGGCCGTCGAGGAGGCTGCTTTCCTCCAGTCCCCGTCCCCGGCCGCCGGTATGACGCCGGCAACGCCTCGTACAGTGGATCTTGTGGGCAGGGAGGACCCTCTCCAGGAGGAGCCTATGGAGGAGCCTATGGAGGAGCCAGTCGAGGTGCCTGGTGATATGCACGCCTTGCCCGATGTGCGGTCGCTTACACCCACGCCGACGTCGCCCTCGCCTAACCCTACGCCCGTGTCGGCACTGGATATGCGTGACCTGCGCATGGCCGTGCCGTCGATTGCAGCGACGCCCGAGGGCAGAGGGGTTGTTGACGTGGACGACGATGTCCTGGGCACCATGCCCACGTCTCCTCCGCTCAAGGTGTACGAGGACCCCATGACCGACGAGCAGCAGCCGACCCCCAAGCCTACGGCAGCCATTTTCGCACCGTCGGTTCTGGAAGACAAGCCCATCAACGAGGATGCAGGAAACCTGGCCCGGTTCCCCGAGAATGTCAGCTCAGCCGCGACAGTGGCAGTAGCAGCAGCGGCAGCGGCGGCATCAGGAGCGTCTGTGGCACCACTGCCTACGGTGGCCGTGTCCCCCGTCGATGGTGGCGTTACTTCGACCACGCCGGTTGGTGGTGCTTCTCCGGTGATTATGCACGAGCACCCGTCGACAGTGGCACCGAGCACGATGCCGATGCTCCCACCGAGCGAGTCAGCGCCGCCCATGTCGCCCGAAAAGACCAAGCAGAACACGCGTCTTCTCGAAAGCGGCATTGCCAAAGTCAAGGCGCAGGCGCTGGACGTCCACGGCTTCCGCAAGCTGCAAGGCATCATCCGGGACGCGAGCACGAGTACAGGACAAAAGCTGTCGGACGAAGCGCCGCTGGCCGGCGCGCCGGCGGCTGTCTTGTTCACGGACGAGCGGTTCGACTCTCTGCTGCTGGGTCTCTTTGTGTACCTCGAGTCGCCGGTGGTCAATGTGCCGCCCGAAAAGGTGCAGGACGTGAAGGCGCAGATTCTGGCGACGATCAAGCTCCTGCTGAAAAAGTGGCGCGACCGGTTCCAGCCGCACGTGTCGCGGGGTCTCGAGTGTCTGCTGGCAGCACGCGCTGGCTATGAGGCGCGCACGCACATGGTGAGCGGACTGGAGCTGCTGTCCGATGAGCTGGTGACGCTCGGCGACGCGGCCGAGATCTCGGTCGTCCTGACGCAGGCCCTGAGCTCGTCTGCGTCGTCGTCGTCGTCGTCAAAGAAGATGTCTCCGCACTCGGTGAGCATGGGCCTGCACATGCTCAAGACGATGGTGGACGCGCGGCCATCGTTCCACCCGTCGGACGCGGAGCTGGCGCGCCTGGCGGGTCTGGCGCAGCAGTGTCTCGACAGCAGCGAGGCTGGTGTGCGCATGGACGCCGTGCAGCTGTGCGTGGCTCTGCACGCCAGCGTGGGCGATGCCCGGTTCTGGTCAGCGCTGCACGGCATCAAGGACGACCCCAAGTCGCTCATCACGTATTATATCGTGAAGCGGCAGCGCGAGACGGAGCGCAATGGCGCCGTGCGGGCGTAGCGCGCGCCATCGACGTCGACAGTTTCTACAGTTTCTACGTTGGCAGCTGATGTGGGTGAAATTGTTGTGGTAGCCGTGTGTTTGTTGGTGGTGGCCTGGTGGTGTTCTCCCGCAGCCGTGCGATCGGGGCCCGTGCTTGTCGATGCAAGTCGGTGGGCTTTATGGTGTCTATTGCCATGAGCCGGGAAGAAGAAAGAGAGGGAGTAAAGAAGAAAGCTTCTCTCCATGCGTCTCTATTATTTGTTTTCGTATCGGGCCTTTTTTTTTATCCTGCCCCTCCTGCTACGACCTATGTAGACTTTTTTTTTTTGTGTGTGTGCGTCACTTCTGTTTCTTGTGTTGGCAGATCCCCATTTTCGTTTTACTCTTTTCTTTTTCACACTCTCTTTCGTTTTCCTTCGTCACTTTTTTTTAGTTTTATTGCTTTAATTTACTTTTTTTTCATTCATCCGCCTCTCTTTTTCTTCCTTTTTTAAAACATTTCTTTTTGGTGCTCCTTACTTATTCTTCAACGGTAGTTCGTGTACCTCTAATCTCATATGTTCCATGTTGTAACGAGAAACCGATCGTGACCTACCTAGGTACCTAGACGGGGGGGAAAGCACCTATTTTACAGCCTCGCGAGGCTGAGGCCGCGTATGTTGCAATGGACGGGAACATGGGAGTGCCCGACATCCGTGGAAGAGAAAAAAAAAATAAATCAAAAATCAAAAAAAAAAGCCCCCGCTCCACTTTGATCTCATTCAATCCCCGCTCGTCAACGTCTTCACCGCTTCCATCTCCAAGCCATGACCAATACTTTTTTTTTGCTGTAACGCAGGGGGGTCTTGTTGAGGGTTTCACTGCAAGCCCCTGAAAATGAAAGACTGGCGCGCCTGCAGGTTCCAGACCATGTGTACAGCTCGGTACAGAGCCGGGGTGTGTATGTCAAGGTAACATCAATCCGATGGTACACGGAACACGATACGAGGCGCCGACAGGAAGACAAAGCAATGCAGATTGTGTAGCGAAGAGACTGAAAAGAGAGACGGCAGTTTGATGAGACGTTGTACAGTGGATCACGTGATGCTATTATACAAAATTCAAGTTTAAAACATCAAGCTATACTTTTTCATTTTATTTTTTTTTTCTCGTGCATCTCTAAAATCATTCATATTTCATACCATAGAGAGAAAAAAAACACATCATCCATTATTCCATCTTCCTAAGAGGAAGCGTTTTACTGGGGCAGCTGGCTGACACGGTCCTTGAAGGTGGCCTCGGCACGAGTCCAGACACCCTCCGTGTCACGCTTGTTGAGGGTCAGCAAGCTGGGCAGCAGCAGCGAGGAGAACTCGTCGCTGGACTCGCGGGCGACGAGGGTGGGCAGGTGGTCAATGGCAATGACGCGCAGCTCGGGACCCTCGGCGAGGGGCTGGGTGGTGCCCGAGGTCGGGCTGGTGAAAGAGCTGTAGTCGCGGTAGACGGGGATCGGGTTGTTCTCGCTGTTGGGGTCGCAGCTGACGTCGCAGATGACGCGCAGACGGCGGTCAGCACCAGCGGCGGCCAGCGACTCAAAGGTCAGGAAGGGGGGGATGCGGTGGGCGCCGAGGTAGACGCAGTTGATAAAGATGTCCTGGGCGGCAATCTCGGCAAAGGGGCCGCCCTTCTTGGTCTCGGGCAGATCCCACTCGAGGATGTGGTCCTTGGGCAGGCCAATGGCCAGGCAGAAGTCGCGGGCGCCGTTGCCGCAGCGGCCCAGAGCACCAATGACAATGGCGCGGGGCAGCTGGCCGCCGTTCTTGGCCACGGCGGGCTCAATGGCAGCCTTGACGTGGGCGGCCAGCGCGGGGGCCGAGTCGAAGACGGGCACGGCGGGCTGCGGGGTGCCGGCCGGGTTCAGCAGCTGGTGGGCCCACGACAGCATGGCAATGGCCGTGCCGGCATAGCCAGCCCAGTAGCCAAAGGCAGCGACGCGGCGGCCGTTGGGGTCGACGAGGAACTCGAGGTCGTAGAGAAGGCCGTTGCCGCGGACGTAGCGCGACAGGGCGGCGGCCCAGCCGTCCTGCTTCTTGAAGCAGTGCTGGAAGTGGATGTAGGTGTGCGGCAGCGGGCTCGGGCCGTCCTCGATCTCCTTGAGGCCGAGGATGATGCGGTCCTCCGTCGGCGCCGTCTCCCACGAGCCCGCAGGAATCATCTCGGCGCCGACAGCCTCGTACTCGGCGTCCTTGTAGATGCGGTCGTTGGAGCGCTCGACCAGCAGGCGGTAGCCGGCCTCGAGCATGGCCTTGGCCGAAGCCGGAGAGACTGTCTCTGGTCAGCGGGGCTGCAGCCAGGGCAATCGGAAGAAGAGACGAGGAATAACTCACGAGGTGTCCGGCGCTCGAGAGGCTTGGTCTCTGCGCGGAGGTGGATAATTGTCTGTGCCATTGTGAAGTTGTTTTGTGTGTGTATGGGGGAGGGAGAGAAAGAGAAGGTATCAATGTCGTGTTGGATGTCGATGTTGAGTCGTGGTGGGGTGGGCAGCTTTGCGAGCGACTTTTATGACATCTGCAATCGGAGGAGTCATACCAAAAGTCAATGGCAAAAAAAAAATAAATAGCAGAAATTGCGACATTGAGCCGCTCCAAGCTTGCTTTGCCTGCAGTTAAGCCGAGCGCTAGTCAATATTGGGCGTAGCGGCCAGGAACACACTCCACCATATGTACCTCGTATCTTTGCCACCATGTGCCCAATCACGTGTAGCTCCGTCACCGCGCGTGTACTGTACGGCCTTGCACGGTACCTTTTGTCTCTGCTATTTTCGGTGTTCCAGAAAGTACCTCTTGCAATCTTCCGTGCAGCCGCAGCATGCCTCCACCCCCCTGGCCGTCAACTCGCGGGCGTTTCACATCCCTGGCATGTCGACATTTCAGGAGTGCGGTGCGAATACGACGCTGTTGCAGATCGATGGCTAATCCCACCGTCCGTGCCCTCTGTTTTTCCACCCCGTGAGTCTCATCGTCTCTCTTTGCTCGACGTTGGATTTCAAATGTTTTCAGACAGGCCCCTGCACAAATGCCGTTGAAGAAATGGCCGATAACGGTTCAACTGTCGGTGCCAGATACGTCGCCAAAGCTGTCGGCGAGCGTGCCGCTATCGCAGCCATCGCAATGCACCCTCTCGTGTGTCGTAGACCTGGCGGGCTTTGCTACGCGTACGATTCTCCGTCCTCCTGCCTCTTCTCCTTGAAACGCACATCTCCCGTCGCAGACCTCTGGTGAAAAAGTGGAGCATGTACCTCTCCGCCTGTTTCTAGCGGGTCGCTACTTGCTGCTCCTCCCGTCTCGAGGGTCCCTGAACTCGGTGCACCCATGCCACCGTGCACCACCCCAAAACACACTAACGCACTGAAAATGCACTCCTTGATGTCCACCGCTAGCACCCTCTACATGTGCTCGTAGCACCCTCCAGCACTCCCGGCACCTCCCAGCACCTCCCAGCACCCCCAAAACTCCCTCTGCCAAACTTTCCCCCTCCCCTCTCCCTCCCCTGTGGCTTTTTGGCCAGGTCCTGCCACACCCCGCTGCCCCAGTCGCACCTTCCCATGCCCTGTAACACACTCACCCGTCGGGTGCGCTACCTTCCGTTGCGTCTACTATTTGCCCCGTTTTTGCTGGTCGTTCCTGCCCGTTCCTGTCTCCCGCCGCGCCCCTGGCACCCTGGCTCCTCCATCGCGCCTGCCGTTCCTTGTACTCGCTGAGAACACCACCCCCCCCTCTCTTACTTGCTGGCTGGGTGGGTGGCTGCTGCCCAGACTTTCCATTTGCCCATCGCCGACTTTGCACATCCTCACGGTCTTTTATTATTTTTTTTTTCTGCGGCCATCTCCCTAACACAACCACCACCACCACCACCCGTTGCCACACTCTTTTTTTCTGGCTCGTCTGCACGTTGCCGACTGATCCATATCACCTGCGTCGCTTTTTCCAGGAGCGTCTTTTTTTTTTACCTGCGTGTTCAACCACGGCTCCACAGCATCGCTCTCTTTTGGGTCCTCCCCCCTTTTTCCCTCGTTTCTTGGGCTTCGCCAAACTTGTGTGGCAAAACGATCGTGGCTTTCGGCCTCGTCTGGCCTCACACACTGCCGCCTTTCTTTTACCGTCTTTTTTTTTCATTCCTCATTGACACATCGTCTCCTGTTCTCGCTGGCCTGTCCGCCAGCAACCTTCCACAATGGCCGCCGCCGCCATCGACGAATATGCCGACGGCGCCATGGAGGGAGATGAATTCTTCCCATGCAAGGGCTGCGGCGAGATTCTTGAGGAGGGCAAGGCATTTGAGCTGGGTGCGTGATGGAACAAAAAAGACTCTTGGCGGCCATTTGGGACTGCGTGCTGGAAACAAACATACTGACACTGATTTGCTTCCCATCTATTTAGCCGGCCACCGATGGCATCTCAACTGCTTTCGCTGCAACTCGTGCGGCACTCTCCTCGACTCCGACGCCAACCTCCTGCTCCTCGGCGATGGCTCGCTCATCTGCAACAACTGCACATACAGCTGCAGCGCCTGTGGCAACAAGATCGAGGATCTGGCCATCCTGACCGGCGACCAGGCCTTCTGCTCGACTTGCTTCCGCTGCCGCAACTGCAAGCGCAAGATTGAAAACCTCCGTTATGCGCGCACGTCTCAGGGCATCTTCTGCATGAGCTGCCACGAAACCATCATGGCCCGCCGCCGCAAGCGCCACAAGGCTGCCGCCCAGGCCAAAGCCTCTTCCGGCCGCGACCATCCCAGCTCCAGCAGCAAGGATGCCTCGCCCATGATGATGACCGAAAAGTCCCTGCCCGCCCTGCCTCCACAGACCCCTACCGATGCTTCGCGGGCCCGGCCCTCCTACAACCGCAACGACTCCTCGTCCCTCAGCCTCGCTGCCTCGCGCTCTCCTGAACCCCAGAGCGACCTGTCCGGCAGCGCCGGCAAGTCCGGCCTCACCCTGCCCACGTCCACCTACCGCAGCAACCGCAACTCTTCCATCTTTAAACCTGCTGCCGCACCTCCTCCTCCTCAGCAGCAGCAGCAGCAGCACGTTGCTTCCCATGCTCCGAGCAACAGCAGCGGTATGAACGATTATGCCGGCAGCGACACCGAGTCCTTTTACATCCCTGTCGCCCTCGACCCGTCCCCTGCCCCCTCATCTGTTCAGCGCTCCGGCATGGCTGCCGGCGGTGGCGGCGATCACAGCAAGGGTAAGCCGCAGGACTACTTTGGCATGTCGGCAAGCAATACCGGCGGCGACACCGAGTCGTCCGTCTCGACACCGCACATTGCCTTTCAGGACAAGGGCGCGCCGGCTGCTGGCAGCCAGCAGCAGCAGCAGCAACAACAACAGCAACAACACCTGCACATGCAGCTCCAGCAGAACAGCGACTATGATAGCAGCAGCAGCACGGCCGGCGCCTCCACCAAGTACGGCCGTTATAATGGAGGAAGTGCTGGTGATTTCAAGCTCCAGGAGGCGCCCAAGGGCAAGATGTCGAGCTCCAGCCCGGCGAACACCTCTCGCATGCCCTCGCGCAGCAACAATGACATTAATAACAGCAATGCTTCTCTTGGTAGCGCTTTTGAAGCGGTCGACACGCCAAGAGCAGCTTGGCGCGACAGCCAAAATACAATGACCTCGGATGCGACAGCGGCCACCAACGGCATGTGGACTCCGGCCTCCTCGTCTGTTCCCAGCATGGCTGATCCCTCAGCAGCCCAGGCCCAGGCCCAGACGGACGAGGAGAGCTACCTTGACAGCTACCTCGACTCCAGCGGCATGACTACTCCGACGAGCCGTCTCAGTCTCAGCAACGATCAGCACGGTCGCCCGTCCACCTCCACCTCTCGAAAGGATGCCTCGACGCCTGGCGGAGCGCGCCACGGTGCCAATGGCAAGTCAATATCCAGCACCCGCAGCAAGACGTCCGACGAGGCTCGGCCGCCCATGTCCGAGCAGAAGCTCAGTGACACATACATGCAGCCTCGCGCACCCCCACAACCACCAAACGCGGCTTCTGCTGGCGCTGGTGCCAAGGACGCTGCCGTCAACAGCACGACGATTGTGGCTGGCGACGGAAAGGACCAGAATGGCCATTCACCAAAGCTGCCGCGGTGGAGCGCCGGTGGCGATTTCAGTATGGACGAGGACATGGCGCGCATCCTTGGCGGTGCGGACGACGGATCCTCTGCGTCGATTCTGCGTCGCGTGTCCAACGCTGTCCGGCACGGCCGCAACAGCAGTGCCGAGTCGAGCAACTACAACAACAGTAACAACAACACTAGCGGCAGCAACAACCCCGTCACTTCCCGTGGCCACAGCCGCAGTGTCAGCGAGACCACTCGCACGACAGCCTCGCCACGCTGGCCCAAGACGCCGATTGCCGAGGACCCGTCGAGCGCACAGGGCCATGACATTAGCAGTCCCATCTCTGTCGCTGGATCGGCGAGCCAGGAGGACCCGGCCTTCCTCAAGCGGCGTCTGCGAAACAGCGAGCAGCGCGTGGCGGAGCTGGAGCGGCAGTTTGGTGCCGAAAAGGATCTCATGTCGCTCAACAAGAAGCTGCAGGAGAAGCGGCGCACCGTGTCCGTGCTGGACACTCAGGCTGAGATTATGATTCGGCAGCTTGAGGTCCTGGCCGGTTATGTGGAACGCGCCAAGGCGACCAAGCAGCCGATTGATGCCAAGGAGCTCGAGGACTCGGCCATCAAGGAGTTTGTGCAGAAGCTCAACGAGGTGGCCAAGAGCATGTCAGCCACGATTGAGCAGCTGCACGAGGAGCGTGACGAGCTGCTCGAGGAGAAGAACAAGATTGTGGCCGACCGCGACCGGGCTCTTGTCGAGTTTGAGCAGCTGTCGTCCAAGAATGCTCAGCTGGCCGATATGAACAATGACCTGACGCAGCAGATCCAGGGTCGCTTCAAGTCGCAGGCGGCCCACGACCACACGCAGATGCCGGCGTCGTCGCACGCACCGACGCACAGCATGAGTGGCGGCAGCGGTGGTGGCAAGGCCGGGGCTAATGGCCTGGGCATCTACCACGGCAGCAAGGGCCACTCGATGTCGTCGACGAACCTGGGCGATGCCGCCAGCATCCAGACATCAGGTGGCGCCACTCTTGTGGGCACCGACGGTGAAGAGCACATTGTCGAGTCGGGCCCCACTGTGGTCAATATCCGCAAGGGCCAGGTCCGCAAGTTCAACTGGAAGAAGGGATCCAAGACGGTGGCGCACAACCTGACCAAGGGCATGGGCCGTGCCGTCGGCGCATTCCAAAACGACCGCGACCGCAGTGGCGGTGCTTACCAGGGCCTGACGGGCGACAACATTGGCATGCCGTATAACACGACGGTGGCGACGGATTCGCCCATGACGTTTGGCACGTCGCCTTCGCAAAACACGACGCGGGCGGGCCCCGAGTACGGATCGATGGGCGCGAGCGTGGGTGGAGGTCGCAACATGACCGTGGCCATTCCCAACTCCATGGGCCCGCCGATGGGTTCGTCGGCCAATGGTGGTGGTAATGGTGGCAACAGCGGCAGTGGCGGCGGTAGCAGTGGTGCAGCGGGCACGCCCAATGGCGGCTCGACCCCCAGCCAGAATGGCAACTCGGGCTTTGGCTTCTTCAAGAAGTCGGGCGCATCCAAATCGTCGGCTGGCGCAGCGGCCGCAGCGGCGAGCTTGAGCGCGGCAGCAGCAGCACAGGCGGCGCAGGCGCCGCCGGTGCCGGAAGCGCCGAGCAAGCTGTTTGGATCGGACCTGGTGGAGCGGGCCGACTACGAGCGGCGACAGATTCCGAGCGTGGTGACGCGGTGTATTGAGGAGGTGGAGCTGCGCGGCATGGACATGGAGGGCATCTACCGCAAGACGGGCGGCAACTCGCAGGTCAAGTCGATCCAGGAAGGCTTTGAGAAGCAGGAGGACTATGACATTTCCGATCCCGATCTCGACATTACGGCCGTCACCAGCGTCCTCAAGCAATACTTCCGCAAGCTACCCAACCCTCTGTTGACCTTTGAGGTGTACGACAGAATGATTGAGTCGACGAGTAAGTTTTATTTCTTGCAAAATGTCCTTTTTTTTTCGTTCTGGATGCCTGCTGACCACCAACTCCTTATAGGTATTGCCGACACGGCAGAACGTTGTGCACATGTCCGCAAAACACTCAAGATGCTTCCGATTAAGCACCGTGACTGCTTTGAGTTTTTGATTTTCCACTTGGTGCGTGTGGCCAAGCGCGAGCGCGAGAATCTCATGTCACCCAAGAACCTGGCTGTCGTGTTTGCGCCGACCATTCTGCACAACCAGAACATTGAGCGCGAGATGACGGACATGATGGCCAAGAATATGTCGGTGCAGTTTGTTATTGAGAACAGCGATGTCATTTTTGCCGAGGCATAATGACACAACAATTATAGGGTTTTTCTTTTTCCCTTTTCCTTCTACCATTTCTTCCTGTTCCTCATTTTTTTTGAGTATTTTTTTTTTGTTGTTCATTTAGCCACGTCTGTTTTGTTTACTGTCGGCTGCCTTATTCTCTTTTCTTTATCGCCCCCCCTCGTTTTCTCTTTCTTTTTTCTCTTTCTGCTGTTTCCGATTTTCCGACCCCTCCCCCCCC